>ML274930.1:171301-260560 GCA_005239495.1 Nicotiana undulata | reverse complement strand
TAAAATTTTATTTTTTTTTTTTTTTTTTTTTTGTTTAAATTCTGTTTCTAGTCAAATGTTAATCCTATAAAATGAGGGGACAGAATAGTACTTTACCTAAGGGTGATTTTGTAATATTAACTCACTTTTGTCTTCCTACAGCTTATATATACATAACGACATCAAAGTACAGAAGTTTGTCACAGTATTAGCTTAGCTTCTTGAAAAACAGCACAATGTCTACCAAGAATTCCACCCCCACCACTATCCCACCACTACCACCGTCAGCCGCCGGGAAGCTGAACGGAGAGCCACCAGCTGATCACGAAAGATGTCCGGTGGAGGAGGTGGCGTTGGTAGTTCCAGAAACAGACGACCCCTCTTTACCTGTAATGACATTCAGAGCATGGTTTCTTGGACTGACCTCATGCACTCTCTTGATTTTTCTCAACACTTTCTTTATTTACAGAACTCAACCTTTAACTATTTCAGCTATTCTCATGCAAATAGCTGTGCTCCCAATTGGGAAATTCATGGCAGCTACACTTCCTAAAAAGAGTTACACTCTGTTTGGGAGATGGGGTTTTAGTTTAAATCCAGGGCCATTTAATATCAAAGAGCATGTTATTATTACAGTTATGGCCAATTGTGGTGTTTCCATTGGAGGTGGTGATGCTTATTCCATTGGGGCTATTACTGTTATGAAGGCTTATTATAAGCAAAGCTTGAATTTCCTTTGTGCTCTTCTTCTTGTCTTGACCACTCAGGTACATTTCATTTTATTATGCTCTTTTTCTTGTCCATGACCGGTAAAGTTAGCAGTGGCGGAGGCAGGACTTGTGCTAAGGGGTTCAGAAAAGGAATAAGTTACAAAATTTAAAGAGATTGTAGCTAGAGGGAATGAAACCAATGACCACTAAGCCATGTTTTTGGGCTGTGTGAAGGGATTCAAAGCATAATATATAGAGGGAAAAAATCAGATTTTGCCTTATATACACAATCTAATTTTTCGGCGAAGGGGGTTCGGGTGAACACCCTTGCGCACCCCTAAATCCGCCCCTGACCAGGAGGTCATGGTTCGAGCCATGGAAACAGGCTCGTACATAAATGCATGGTAGGGTTGCGTGGTTCGACCCTTCCTCGCACCCTGCGCATAGCGGGAGCTTAGTGTATGGGCTGCCCTTTTTTACTTGGTGCATAACTGTAAATTAAAGACATATATCTATAATCTGAAGTTTGTGGTTAAAGTTCTATTGAATTTTCCTTCTTGAAAGCTTCAGTGTTTGATTTGAGTTTGAGTTGGTCACAAAAAGACAAAAAGGATAAAGGGAAAGCGTTGAAGTTAAGCATACTATATACACCAAACTGTAGTCTATTTGTCTTGATTCGTTTCAGTCTTTATTCTTGTAATTTGAATTTCATGCACTTGGTATGGAGGAACATGTTTTACTTGGGAAAATAATTTCTGGATAATTTTCCAGCATTTTGGTTGGTTTTAAATGTATACGACGTATATTAACCGTATAAATAGGAGGATTAAGGTGTGTGATGATAGTACTTTGTGATATTTTTGAGTATTAAAGGTTGTCAATAGAGACTGATAGTTTAAGTAAGTGATAATGAGTAAGAGTTTGATATTTGTAATCGAAAATGACTTTCACCAACAAGCAAGAAAGTCATTTTTTCCATTTTGATGGAATGTATCTTCTGTGGAGAAAACATTTTCCATAGTTTGATGTAACCAAACAACAACAACAACAACCACCCAGTAGAATCCCACTAGTGGGGTCTGGGGAGGGTAGAATGTACGCAGACCTTACCCCTACCTCGGAGGGATAGAGAGGTTGTTTCCGGGAGACACTCGGCTCAGAGACAACAGATCCGATTTGATGTAACCAAACATTTACCAAAAATATTTTACATGAAAGCATTTTCCATCACAAATCCAGAAAGTTTGTGTTTCTGATAATATATGTATTTGTGCAGCTAGTGGGGTATGGATGGGCTGGGATGTTGAGGAGATACCTGGTTGATCCTGTGGATATGTGGTGGCCGTCAAACCTTGCTCAAGTCTCCCTATTCAGGTTCTCCTTCTATTTGATCGTCGCTTCTGCACCTGTGGCTCTCCTTTTGTTATAAATAATATTCAGTACCATTTGAAATGAAGGGGAGCCTTGGCGTAACTGGTAAAGTTGCCTCCATGTGACTAGGAGGTCACGGGTTCGAGCCGTGGAAACAGCCTCTTGCAAAAATGTGGGGTAAGGCTGCGTACGATAGACCCTTGTGGTCCGGCCCTTCCCCGGACCCCGCGCATAGCGGGAGGTTAATGCACCGGGCTGTCCTTTTTTACCATCTGAAATGCAACAAAAAGATAGCACTATATATGATGTTTATTAACACTGAAGTCTTAACTTGTCTTGATCAAATCTGATTTCTTTCATTTCTATTCCACTGGATGGGAAATGCTTGAATGAATCTTATTTATGTTTTCTGATCAGTGACTATGACACAAGTGCATTTGGCTGAAATTTATTTATGCACTGTTTTAACAATCTAGTGAAGATAATACATAACATAGCACAAATAACTGCATACCATGGTTATCAGTGAAGGTGAAAAGTAGCAACCAAGAATATACAAGATTTTTCAATTCCATGATGTCTGATGAGACTTCTTGCCTCAATATCCGTAACATCAACAACAACAACAACCCAGTATAATCCCACTAGTGGGGTCTGGGGAGGGTAGTGTGTACGCAGACCTTACCCCTACCCTGGGGTAGAGAGGCTGTTTCCGATAGACCCTCGGCATCCTTCCCTCCAAGAACTCCCCACCCACTCTTGTCAAATATAGTATAAATTGAAAGATCTCTTATGAAAGATAATGCTGGTGATTCACTCAACAGTTTAACACAAGTTACCAAATTGCACAATCTTATATTATCGACTCTTTGTCATCTATTTTGTGCTTTTATATATATATGACTTTCTCATAACAGGGCACTTCACGAGAAGGAACAAAAAACAAGAGGCTTGACAAGGATGCAGTTTTTCCTTGTATTTATGGCTGCAAGTTTTGCATATTACGCTTTCCCAGGCTATCTATTTCCGATTTTGACCTTCTTCTCATGGGTTTGTTGGGCGTGGCCACGTAGTATCACAGCTCAGCAAATTGGCTCTGGATACCATGGCCTTGGCGTGGGTGCTTTTACCCTCGATTGGGCTGGTATATCAGCATATCATGGAAGTCCGTTAGTGACGCCATGGACCTCGATTCTTAATGTTGGCATTGGATTTATCATGTTCATATACATCATCATTCCTCTATGTTACTGGAAGTACAACACTTTTGATGCCCGGAAGTTTCCTATCTTTTCAAATCAGCTGTTCACATCTAGCGGCCACAAATATGATACCACTAAGATCTTGACCCCACAATTTGATCTCAACATTGCTGCTTATGAAAGTTACAGCAAGCTCTACCTCAGTCCTTTATTTGCCCTCTCAATTGGATCAGGATTCGCAAGGTTTACAGCAACCCTCACACATGTTGCACTATTTCATGGCAGGTTGGCCTCTCATAAAGCTTTATATACATTCATCTTGTCATTTTCACTCTTTATGTGTCTTACTTTTCCTTTTAATTTGTTTCAAAAAGAATGCCTCTTTCTATATTTGGTAACTCTTTAACTCCAACATTCCACATAGCATATTCAAGACCACTAGATTCAAGAGCATTATGGTATATTACACACATCTTTAGTTTAAGACCACAAGATCCAAAAGTCTTCCTTACTTTTCTTGAACTTCATGCCCGCTCAAACTAAGACACAAAATAAAACGGAGGGAGTAATACTTAGAAAGTTATCTTCGCCTGTCTGACTCCAGGGTTTGTCTAAATGAGATTCATTGCTTAGTTGCATGATGTGTTGAAGTTCCTAGATGTCGGTACCACCGTGTAGAGCAATTTAAGTGGCAAGATTTTTTAAGAGAGAAACAGCTCTAATGAACGTGGTGTTAACAATCTGCCATGATTTTACCTTGGCCAGTGATATCTGGAAGCAAAGTAGATCTGCTGTGAAGAATGTCAAATTGGACATCCATGCAAAATTGATGAAGAGTTACAAGCAAGTTCCTCAGTGGTGGTACCTCGTATTATTGTTCGGTAGCATAGCCCTTTCACTTCTGATGTGTTTTGTGTGGAAAGAAGATGTCCAGCTGCCATGGTGGGGTATGCTGTTTGCGTTTGGTCTTGCTTGGATTGTTACTCTCCCTATAGGAGTCATACAAGCGACTACCAACCAGGTGAAAGCTTAGTTTCTTGAATGTTAAAGTGCTATTCCAATCTTGACCCTATAGGAGTTCAATTCAGTGACCTACTTGTAATTCCAATGCAGCAACCTGGATATGACATAATTGCACAGTTCATAATTGGTTACATCCTCCCAGGAAAACCAATTGCGAACTTGATTTTCAAAATCTATGGCCGGATCAGTACCATTCATGCTCTCTCCTTTTTAGCCGATCTTAAACTTGGTCACTACATGAAAATTCCACCACGATGCATGTACACAGCTCAGGTTAGTAAATTCTTTCTCGGCTTTGAACGATTCAAACTAACATGTTTGCAAGGATGTTTATTGGAAAAAGCCTCTCTACCCTAGGGTAGGGGTAAGGTCTGCGTACACACTACCCTCCCCAGACCCCACTTGTGGGATTATACTGGGTTGTTGTTTATGTTTGTAAGGATGTCCTAGTTTCCACTTCATTCTTCTTCATTTCCTTTCTTCCAGCTTGTGGGGACACTGGTTGCCGGAACAGTAAACCTTGCAGTGGCATGGTGGATGCTAGGAAGCATCGAGAACATTTGTGATGTTGAGACTCTTCATCCTGACAGCCCATGGACCTGTCCAAAATTCCGAGTCACATTTGACGCTTCTGTCATATGGGGTCTAATTGGACCAGAGCGATTGTTTGGTCCCGGAGGATTATATAGGAACTTGGTATGGTTATTCCTCATTGGTGCAGTTCTGCCGGTGCCTGTTTGGGTGCTAAGCAAAGTCTTCCCTGAAAAGAAATGGATCCCATTGATCAACATACCAGTTATATCTTATGGTTTTGCCGGAATGCCACCAGCCACGCCAACCAATATCGCTAGCTGGCTCATCACCGGAATGATATTCAACTATTTTGTATTCAAATACCGGAAAGAATGGTGGCAGAAGTACAACTACGTTCTGTCAGCTGCCCTGGATGCTGGAACAGCTTTTATGGGTGTTTTATTGTTCTTTGCTTTGCAAAATGAGGGCAAGAATTTGAAATGGTGGGGAACTGAGTTAGACCACTGTCCCTTGGCAACTTGCCCTACAGCCCCTGGGATTGTAGTGGCAGGATGCCCAGTTTTCAAGTAGCCCACAAGAAGAAGAATTGATCTTTCGAATATTATTAGACAAGTTTAGTCTTAAACAAGTCTAAGCTTGTGCAAGTTATTTGTAACAAGCATTTGATGTAATTTTGAGTAACTGATACTGTAAATGATTTGATTGTCAATCATTAAGTAATTCAATGAGTTTCCTCCTTCTCAGCAGCAACAACAACAACCACCCAGTAAAATCCCACTAGTGGGGTCTTGGGAGGGTAGAATGTACGTAGATCTTACCCCTACCCGAAAGGATAGAGAGGCCGTTTCAACTAATATATACTCCTATTTTGTTTTGAATGCAAGTGTTGGACTCCAATCGAGCGAACCATAAGCTTTGTAGATTATTGGCTCTAGTTTTCTTCTATATATTTGGTTGTTTAGTGATTGATATTGCTTCTATATAGGACTAATATAATTGTACTTTCAACTCTTCTCCTGTTCTGAGAATTGTGTAGTAACAAAAGGGTATTATTCCTTAAAAAAACACAATAGTTGCTATCACATTAGCAAAACCAGTAGCGGAGCCAGTATTTTTAACAAGGGGAATCAAAATATAAAGAAACAAACTCATCAAGAAGTCAAGGGGCGCATTATAAATAATGAAACTTTCTGACGAAGGAGTGCCGGTTGACACCCCTTGGGTGCATGTGGCTCCGCCACTGAGCAAAACAAACATCAAAGGGTGCATGTGGTTGCATAGCTAGTGTACATGATCGAACTGATTGATTTGTATTCCATGTCTGATATGATATATATAACTTCTTTAATCCAAATTAACCATTGCTAAATGAATCTAACAATCAGTAATCTGCATGACAATTCTCACACAACTTTGAAAATTGTTCTCAGAAGTACAAGAAAATGAATTACCCAGGAAATGAAGCACATTCTTTTTAAAGAAAAATAAATGTTTTTTATTACATTGGAGGATCAAGAAGGGAAAGAGGGAAAAGGGATAGTGAGAATTAAACCGACACCTATTGTATGACTGCAAAGTCAAAAGGGGTCTACTCATTGGATGTTGGAACTGAAAAAAAGAGGCATATAAGGACTAAGTGCTTACACGTAAACTGACCGAATCGCGGTAGAGAATTTGGTGTTCACAACATTTCCTCTACCGCGTCTTTCTTTTCCCTTGTTTCTTGAGTGGCCATGAGCTAGGCCTGACTTCTAATAATTTGTCACCAGATTTAAGTTATTATAAGACTTATCATCCAGATGGGTGTTATGGAAATTCACCTCTGTATGGACTTGTAAAGTACCACTGTCACATATTTGGACAGGAATCGATTAGTTGAACCAAGTGCTACCACAGACGGCGTACTCCTGCCTTTCTGCATGTAGAGGTGGTTAAGTACCACATGTTGAGGTCTCGAGAGAGGAGGTGGAATTTCCATGTGAGTTGACGGTACATTGAGTAAAGTCATCTGTAGATGAGGCGGAACTAAAGGTGGCTCCTTGGCATAGTCCTCTGCTCCAAGTTGCAAGTTACTGTAGCTGGAATCTGGGGACTGAGGAGGTTCAAACCCAGAAATGCTTTCAATATCTTCTGGAACATAATCCTGCATATCATGCATCAAAATGCACAAGCTTTTGTCAGTTTAGTTTTTAATCAGCCACAACCTTTGTCAACTTGTGACTTTTCAAAGCAAAGGGAATCAATTGGCACCAGGAAATAAAAGACTTGAACACATTCCTATTCTCAGTTTTGAGAGAGATAGAGCGAGAGCCACAACCTTTTCAATGCTTTCAATTCTAAGTATTTTCAGACGAGCCAGCTACGCTGATATGCTCACACACTACGAACAAATGGCAACACATTTTTTACCTTTTAACAATCATCTAATCTTACTAAGTCTTTTTGTGTGTGTGTGTATATGGCGGTATGCTTGACATTTTTCTATATTCATGTTTTATATGGTTTTCACAAATTTCAAGAACTCAATTATCTCAACTAATCATATTTAAACTTGATGTGATATTTTCTACATCAAACTAACTTTTCACTTATTACTTCTTCTCTGCTAGGTATAAACTATTTATAAAGTACACAAGCCAAATTTAACATCTTACACGTTCGGTAGCGTTTTCTTTTCTGCAACCTATTGAGTAACAACAGGTTTGGCGGTGGGATGCAGGTGCCTATGAGACATTCATAAGCCCAATTTCAAGCAGCAGCAACACGGTATCTGCTCTCTTTTTCCTTTATTTTTCTCTCCATAACTGGTACAATAATAAGTCAATAACTACATATCGATAATAAAGTAATTAGGTTGACTATATGAATATATATCTATGTCACTCAATTTGAGTCAAGTTTCATTCTAACACTCATATAAGAATTCTATAAAACTAGGGATCTCTAAATCTTAAACTTACCCCTATAATAACATAGAACTCTCTAAACAAAAAAGACTCGTAGCAAAGCACATAAGGGTGTGGCCTAATAATTAATAAAGTGGTTTGAGAACCAATGAGGGCTCAGGTTCAAATTCCAGCGGAGACAAAAACACTAGGTGATTTCTTCCCATTTGTCTAAGCCTTGGTGGACAGAGTTAATCGATACCTGTACTGGTAGGAGGTAGCAGATACCTTGTGGAATTAGCTGAGGTGCACGCAAGCTGGCTCGGACACCGTGGTTATTGGAAAAATGACTCCAAGCAAACCATTGGGTCAAATGTAAGTGTAAGAACACAACTAAACCTAAATCCCTACTGTTTGGTATCGCATATATGAATCTTTTGTTTATTGAGTAAAGTAATGGTTTTATGTACATGTGAGCACAAAGATAATGCCAAAATGACAAATGGATTCAGTTCCTTTACATTGCTGAAAGGAAGGTGAGAAAATCTAAAATCCTATCTACTGAGTTGGCATCTTCTAGTCTACACCAAAAAGTCAAAAAAGACAGGCATCTATGTTTCAGTATATGAATGTTTTCGTATTTGCTTTCAAAACATCGTTGATCTTTTGCTTTCATTGTGTTCAACTCTTTGCTAAGTCCCCATGACTTTCAAGAAACTATATGTCTTGTCTGTGGAGGTTAAAGGCAGCAAAGACAGTACATTAGATTTATTGATGGCTGAATCTTGTATGCTTCTGATGAGAAGTGGAATAAATGATTTTTACAAAATGAAAAAGATCAGATGTTTGGAAATTTTGCTTGCATGCATGAAGCACGATTGGCGCTGCTGTGAATATACAGCTGGGGAGAAAAGGAGGAAAATAGTAAAAAGTATTCCCACAGCCCATTCCTTGATACTTCTGTATATATATCTTTTCCTCCAAAACAAAAAAAAAAGGCATTGAGATTGAGAGAGATCATTTCCATTAAGAACGGACGTCGAGTTAAAGTCTACTTTTTCGGGTTTTCACCAAACACTCCACACTGAAAGACTACACTATGGCCGTATTTACTAAGACGGGTAGAGATAGCTCTTCCATAATTTCTTTAATTCGTAAAGAACAGCTGGTCCGTCGCTATAACATCATCCTCTAAGCAACATGACAGCATATCAATAGGTGTATAATAAGGCAATTTTTTCAGTGTAGATAATGAGGACTACCTTAAATTAACCATAAACTTTCTTCTACCACTCTCGATGGCTAAAGGGAGCGGGGTTCAGGAAAACCTTCACCTATTCTTTCCTCTATCGTTGATTTGCTTTGACAAAAGCAGAAACATCTCCAGGTATTTCATCTCAAGGGCTCTCATGTTTCACAGTTTGTGGTGCATTGACACCACTATATAACAACACATTCCTGTTAAAGTTAAGGCTTTATCTCAGAAAAAAAGCTAGATTCAGCAGGTCGACTGTTTGGACCAAAACACTTTACAATCTATATCCACGTAACTTTTGAAGAAGACATGGATCCATATGCTGACACTTCTTGTGTCCATCATGAGATTATCATAGAGCAAAACAGTCAAGACTGGAGACTCCCATAGTTGTAAGCTCAACTCCCTAACAGTGTTCAAAAGCCAAAACTTCATTTCAGAAACTAATATCTTACATGAGCATTAAGTACCTATGTTGCGCGGACTCTCCAAAATGTAGCCGTACCTGTGTCGGATCCTTCACAAATGCACTACTTTTGGAGGATCCGAAACGTATCCGGCCACATTTTCGGATAATCCGAGCAACATAGTTAAGTACACATAACAAATCAAGATTATACTCTTCTTGGTTTGACTGGGTAGTTAATCTGACCCATTTTTCATATTCACATAGGCAATTAAAGCAAAACCCTTCACAATTAATCTCAAAGTCCCACGCAAAGTTCTTAAATTTTGAGAGAGTATGTCATATATATGTGTATGTGTGTATTAGCTAAGTCCTTATTGACGTCTGGTTTCCTTCTATTCTTGCTTTGGTCCTTGTAATAGGAAATACAATAGAAACTAGGCTTGGAATTCAATAGAATCCTTGAGTGGATATGAACGGTAATAATTTTGAGACAGACAAATGTACCTTCACATCCAAAATGTTGTAAGTATTCCCTACTTCATCCTGGACGCATGGCAAGTCAGGGGAACACCTCCATTGTCCATCAACTATAAACCTATACTGATAAACTCCGGAAGGAAGCACCTTCAAAATGGTGAAATCTTTCCCAGATCTTTGCAAAGGGTTCCTGCGAAAAAGAATTTTAATTTTCCGAGTCAGCTTGCAATCTAAGCCCAAGAAGTTGAGGATTTTGTCTTTATTAATGTAGAGCATAGATGAAGAATATCAAGCTTACAACCTTGACTTCCAATTATCCCATGATCCCTCCACTGCAACTTCTTTGCCGTCATGTGTCCACGATATCAGTGTGGGAACTCCTTGCTCATCATTCAAATCGTCGTACCCTGAGGTGGTTTGCATCCATGAAGGGTTTGGGATGTTCACCTCCTCGGGTCTTTGCAAAGGGACCACTGGCATCTGGGGCAAAACATTTTCAAAATAAACAAATTCACATAATCGCTCTAAAAGAGAACACAATCTAAAAGAAGATCAACATCCGGCACCAAATTTCTGAGGAGTAAACACAACAGACATAGATGTAGCCTTTGCTGCTAGGTAGCTGAAAATGCTAGCTAGTGCTTAACAAGTGGTTAATGTAGTTCCATGAGAATTTATCTTTCTACATTTTTCAGTTGAGGGGGAGCCTTGGCGTAACTGGTAAAGTTGTTGCCCTATGACCAGGACTTCGAGCCGTGGAAACAACCTGTTGCAGAAATGCAGAGTAAGGCTACGTGCAATAGATCCTTGTGGTCCGGACCTTTTCTGGACACCGTGCATAGCGCGAGCTTAGTGCACATTTTCAATCATCCTCAAGGAGGAGAATCCCCCAGATAAATATAAAAGGTTGCACTTCGAGCCGTGGAAACAACCTGTGGCAGAAATGCAGGGTAAGGCTGCGTACAATATACTCTTGTGGTCCGACCCTTCCCCGGACACGGCACATAGCGAGAGCTTAGTGCGCCAGGATTGCCCTTCACATTTTTCAATCATCCTCAAGGAGGAGATTCCCCCATATAAATATAAAAGGTAGCACTTGCCAATTTTCAGACAATCTGAATATTACTGTAAAGCTCTTCAATTCAATTTCTGATAAAGCAAATTTCATAATTAGAGGAACAATAATTAAAGCCTGACATTCCAAAAAACAAACCATAAGCATATTTGTTATTCAAAGTTATGACCTTTTTTTTCAGATCTAACCATTTTAATTCCGTAGTACAAATCTGTCCATCCTAAATCTACATAAAAAAGAAACAACCCAAAATTGGCAAGAAGTAACCTGAGGTCGAAACATCAAAGGAGATTGAGAAGCCCTAGGACTTGAAGGTGGAGAGTGAGCCCCAATCAATTCACCATCCATTATGTTATCATGCACCACAGCAACACCAGAACCTGAACCCTCAAACCCAGATTGGCTATTACCACTAACTTCTTCTCTTCCATTAACATTCCCCATTATTAAACTTTGTATTTTTAACACAAACCCAGAAAAAAGGAACCTACTTGGAATCTACAAAAAGAGATTCCTTTGTGTAAACTAAAGGAAAAAAACAAAACAATGTAATATAACTATATATAAACACGTTCACCCACTACTTTATTAATGACATCACAACTTTGACATTATTACAGCTTATAGTAAAAGAAATTATTATTATTATGGAGAATCAAAGGAGAGAAGAAAAATGTATTTATGAGATTAAATTAGATTGAGTGTTGATGAGTGAAGTGAGGAAACACAGGAGATAGAGAAAAAGGATAGTCCGTTGCATTAAAGTTTCCGTTACGTGTGGGGTTCGGAGAAGTAAAAATGTATTGTACCTAATTTTATCTTACATTTTTGCAAGAAGCTGTTTTCACGGCTTGATGGTCACACGATAGCAACTTTACCAATTACGCCAAGCCTCCACTTCACGAGACAGAGAAAAGAAATGGAAAAAATGATATGTTATGCAATCCAATGAGGTTGGAACTATGTTGCAGCATAATATAGTACTAATAATGATACCAAAAACCATAATGATCTGTGCACATTTAAGTGATACTATTAGTAAGAAATATTACTTTAAAATATAGTTGTAATTATTACTAATAATGATGCTGAAAACTGTAATATATTAGTTCTACTAATTATTCACTCATGTTCACAATAAGTGATCAATTTTTTTTTTCTTTTCATTTTGGTTCAAAATAAGTATTCGGTTATATAATAAGAAAGAATTTAATTTGTTTTTACAAAATAACACGTATGTACTTATTCCTAAAAAGTTTTCTTACTCCTTACATTAAATGTTTAATTAGGGATAGTTTAGTCAAATTAGGTATTTTTGTATAGAATTTAATATTTTACTAATGAGCGTGTTAAAAGTAAATTGGTCACTTATTGTAAACCGGATAGAGTATTATTTATTATTACTCCTTCCTTTGATCTGCGCACATATAAGAAAAGATACTTAAAAGTATGTAGTGGGCGTTTGGAATGAGAATTGTAAAACCAAAAAAAAGTGATATTTTTTTCTAAGTGAAAATGGTATTTGAAAATTAGAGTTATGTTTGGACATGAACATAATTTTGGGTTGTTTTAGAGTTTTTGTGAGTGATATGAGTGATTTTTTTTGAAAAATAGCTTTCTGGGATTTTTTAAATTTTCGAAAATTTTTAAAATTCATATTCAAGTGAAAATTAAAAAATTTATGGTCAAACATTAATTTAGAAAAAAAAATACGTTTTTCCAAACGGGCTCGAAAAAATTACGCCACCATTGTATTTAATAATATTTCTGAAAGTTAAAAAGAATATATGAGTATTATATCAAAAAAATTCAAAACACATACATATATATTTATGAAAAAAGCTTACAAACAGTAATAATTTTTTGACAGAGAGGTGGCCCTCTGTGTTGGTTTCGTTTTTTTCTTTTTGGTTTTGGGGGGGGGGGGGTTATGATTTGCGTACTCACTTATTATTTTTTTGGGGTACATTCTCCATTTCTTCGAAACTTTGCTTTTACTGTATTAAAAACCATAAATCTAAGAGACTTTTCCATTACTCAAAGGTTAGTTTAATCACTTATTTATAGGTTCCAATGATTGATTTCATGAATAACGTGAAAATTGGTTCTCTACATTTAATGAATTGTGAAAGGCCTTCTTCAACGGAGACTAATGGCATGTTCCATAAGCTCTTCGCTTATTTTTTACTCTCGTCTAAAATAAGTGTTTTTTTGTCTTTTTTTGTTGTGATTCAAAATAAGTAATTTTTCAAGATTTGAAGAATTAATTAATTATTTTTTTCCTACATTACCCTTGGAGTAAATAGTGTTGAAGTACGTGTTAGGAGTGTTTATGTGAGATAGTAAATGTTAATATGATCAATTTCATTGTTGATTAATGTTAAAATGTGAATTTCTTAATGTGTGTGAAAAAACCAAAAAATCACTTATTTTGGACCGGAGGGAATAAGAATCAGTGGATATTCTTTTTGACAACGATGAATAATTGATAAGCCATTGAACACTTGTGTTGTTTTTGGATCCGGTGGAAATGCTAGATTAAATCTTAGTAAAAAGGTTATTTTCGTATCCTTGCAATAGGACCGAATTCTCTTTATAAAGTCAGTGTGTGTTTTTTTGGTAATTAAAGATTTTATTACCACTCGAAATATTTACATGTATAAAACAAGCTCCTGAAATTGGGCAGATGGCCCCAAAGTCAGGAAAAACTATATGTCAATCTACCTAGTTCTTCTCTCATGCTATGGGTAAAAATTTAAGTATTGCATTTCTCTTCTCAATCGTATCTGCATATTGCCTCTACAATGTACTTCTTGAATTATTTGCCTTGTGATATCTTCGCAGCTTCTCTTTTCTTGTTGGAAAATTCTATGATTCCTTTCTATCCACGGATGATATATTGTTCCTGCCATACTTAATATGTAGACCTATGCTTTTGATCCCTTTCCATTTATATGTTTAATTGCTTAATCAACTTCTTCCTCCCTTCCATAGACCTGCCTTGTGATCCCCTGCCATGCTAATAATTTTCTCCATGTGTTTGTTGACTATTTACAAGCAAAGAAGTGGTGTTGATGATCCTCCATTTTATGGTCACACAAAGGATAACCTGCATCCCCCATTTACTTAGTCTACCTTTGGTATATAACTTCTTCTGAAGTGTTAGGTATAAAATGAATATCCATTTCGGACATCCTTTGTTGTTACATATCAATCTTCTCCAAATTATCTTTGGAAACTCCCCTCTCAATTGGTTATATATGGTTCTGATGGAGTGGGTGCTTGCTGTTAAGGTCTTCTCTATTTCCAAACCACCTCGTTCAGGTATTTAGCAGCATGTAGTATCTTTTGGACTATCCATGGCTTCGTTGTCACTGTCCATGGATCCCCTCCCTTTATATAATATGTATGTACCCATTGTATCCACATCTTGCCCTTCTTTTTGCACAAATTCCATAGATATTTTAGTATGGTAGCTTTGTTCCACATACTCATGTCAGTGATGTCAAGCCCCCTGCTGATTTTGGCCTGCATAAGTTTTCCTACGCCACCAGAGCTTTCTTACTTGCAGCAGTATCACTTGTCCATAGAAATTTCCTACATATGGATTCAACAACTTGGATGACTTTCTTTGGCAAAGGAAAGATCTGCGACTAGAAAGATTGTATAGCGATCAACACACTTTTTATTAATTGTAATCTCCCTGCATAAGTCAAAAACTTCACTGTCCACTGCTTCACTATTCCCAACATTTTATCAAGTAAAGGTTGGCATTGACTATCTGAGAGTCTTTTTGAGCTCAAAGGTTACTCTAATGTATCGAAATGGGAGTTCACCCACTGTAAAGCCAATTTTCTGAAGGATCCCTTGTTGGATATCTACTGGTACTCCCCCAAAATACATACAGCTTTTGCCTTGGTTTGCGATGAGTCCTGAAGCTTTTAAGAACTCCTGGAAGCAGTCGTATAGCAGTTGTGTGGATATTGCATCTCCTCTACAAAACAAGAGCATGTCATCTGCAAAACTGAGCTGAATGATACTCAAATTTTCACATCTAGGGTGATAATTAAAGTCAGGCTTCTCTTTTAGTGTTTTCAGCACCCTCGTCAAGTAATCCATTGCTAAGACAAAAAATTGAGGAGACATCGGTCTCCTTGTATCACCCCTCTCTTAGCTACAAATGGCAAAGTTGGACTTCCATTGATGGTGATTAAGTATGAAACTGTTCTGATGCACTCCATGATCCACCCTATAAACTAGTTGGAAAGAATAATCCTATAAGTACTTGTTCCAAAAATATGCATTCAAGGGTGACATGTGCTTTATGTATGTTGATCTTGATCATATATCTTGGAGAGACACCTTTTATTCCATATCCCTTTACCAACTCATGGCTAAGAAGAATATTATCTGTCAAAACTCTGTTAGGGACAAAAGCTGCTTGGCTTCTATCTACCAAGGTATCCATCACTTGCATCAGTCTACTTGTTAGCATCTTGGAAATACTCTAGTAGAGTGTGGTACATCAGGAGATTGGTCTGTACTCTCTGATCGAAGTTGGATTTTTAACTTTTGGGATTAAGGTAACTGTTGTACTATTGATTGGCTTATACATCTTGCCTGTATTATAAAACTCCTGTACTGCTTGTATAATCTCTTCACTAGTGATATGCCATGACTTTTTGAAGAAGTATGCATTGAATTTGAATCCATCCCATCCGGGTGCTTTCATGTCATCAATCCCCTTTAGTGTGTTTGGATTACATCCTCTCTTTTAAAAGGTGTAACAAGTTGGAATTGTTGGCTTCTTATAAGTACTGGTACTTTCTTTATCAACCCATGATGTATAATAGGCAAACCTGTAGTTGCAGTCCCTAGTAGTTGTTTGTAAAACCCAACTACTTCAGCTTCGAAACCCTTTGGATTGTAATCACATTTCCAGTACCAGTTGTAAGTTTAGTTATCTGATTCTGAACCTTTCTTCCCTTCATGTTAGAAAAGTAATATGCATTATTTGTATCCCCCAGTTTTAGCCATTGTACTCTGGATTTCTGCATGTAAATTGACTCCTCAATCTTATCCCATTTCTCAAGTTGAAACATGATATTCTTTTCCTTTTCAAACAAAATGCAAGGTATATATTGTAATCTCTCATATTTCATTGCGTGTCTTTTAGCTTATCTCCGATGGAGTTAATCCTCTCTGATACATTCATAAACTCCATTCTATTTAGATTCTTCAAAGCTGACTTAACATTCTTCAAATTCTGCCATATGGCTTCCATATTTTCTTCATGCAAGAACTAATTATCCTCTACTATCTTTCCAAAATCAGGATGTTTTGCCATACAATTGTAAAATTTAAATGGCTTCTTCTTTTTGTCACAATTTCCCCGTACCTCTATACCAAGTGGAGAGTGGTCAGAGAAAAGCGAATCCATCACATGAACTTGTAGAGGGGGCATATTAAGCATCCATTGGGCATTCACAATTGCACTGTCAATTCTACTAAAAACATGACTATTTGTCCATGTATATGATTTGCTAACAGTATGTAATTCTGTCAAACTGTCTTCCATCAAAGTTCTAAAATCTTTAGTCTCATTATCTTGTACTTCTCGACTCTGAATCGCCTAAAATTTTGTGCGCCTATCAAGAACGACCTAATGAACAATATTCGTCGCTTCTCCATGATTGTTCCTCAATTTCTTAGCATTTTTCGTCCTTAAAATAGGAATTCAGTATGATTTTTATTTTTCGTGTGCTAACCAACTTCATGAATTCGAGTGACAGACTCTGAATCACCTAAATTTTGTGGGCTCATTAGAAACATCATAATGAATAATAATTATTGATTCGTCATGACCGTTCCTTATTTTTTGACATTTTAGGGCCAGAAAACAAGAATTCATGACAATTTCCAATTTTTCATGTGCTAATATGTCCACGTCGTCTTCATGAATTAGGGCGATTGACTCCAAATCGGCTAAAATTTTGTGGGCCCATTAGAAACGACCTAATGAACAGTAGTCATTGCTTCGCGGTGATTTTTCCTCTTTTTTTGTTGGTATTTTAGGGCCATAAAGTAGAAATTCAGGACGATTTCCAATTTTACGTGTGCTAATGTCCATGACATGGGCTCAGAATGACCTAAAACGGATTTACATACATATAATATCACTAATGGAGTTACACGGAGACATTTCCCTCTCACGCACACACATAATTACTTAGAATTAAGCTTAATTATACAAAATTGTACATGGTACGTAAGAACATGACTATACAACTCAATGTGAGACTGAAGCGCCATCACAAGGAATTAAATTGTGTACAGATAATCAACCTCTTTTCTCTTGTTGTTCATTTTGAAACATTCTTATAACAATCTCTTCTTGTTGTGAAATTTGTTAGTACATCCTGCTTCTTTAGGGGTAATTAACTGGATCCTGTTGGTCGTGTAAATGCGTATGCCATCTCCAATAGATGTTAGTTTGATTGATCTCATGTACTGTTTCCTTGTAAAAGAATGACGACGACGACAAAGGGAGTCCTTTGGCAAATAAAGGACTTGAATTTTACACGTGTTTTCCAAATCAGGAATAGAATGGAGATGAGAAGGGAGATCTATTAGGAACTTTCCACTTTCATTTGTTATATTTTTGGACCATGATGATCCCTTCACCTTCCCCTCACTAGTTCCACAGAAGACAGCCACATTTGCTCCTGCTCCATAATATATACAAATTAAAATTCATTAGAACTTAAAAGGAATAGCTAGCTAGGTTATAAGTCAACTATATATTATATTCATGCAAAAATTTAATATACTAGTAGATATTTCAAGTCATGAGATGAATAATATAATCTTAGTAAGAAATTAAAGTTCGAGCGTATTAAATGATGGTTCTTTTCAAAGGTGGAGCCAAGATTTAAAGTTTATGGGTTCTGAACTTGTAATCGAAATCGTAACTCATTAGTTATCGGGTTAGCAATGTATATTTATATACATGTTTAATAGATTTCCTAATATAAATTCAGAGTCTAAACAAAAAGTTATTAAATTCGTCTGAACCCGTACGTAACACTGTCCCTCCGCCTGGTTCCTTTCTTGACGACTAGGTTGTAGTAACCATCTCTTGGCTCACAATGGCAGTATAGAATAGCAATTTTTTAATCATTATTCAAAGCTCGTAACAAGAGGAATATGGATGATCCTGTTGGATTTTGCATCTGTTACTGCTACTGTTTTCTAGAATAATTAGTTGTTTAGTTTTAGGAGGAGTCTGCTAGAAGACTCATAATTTTAATTATAGTAAGAGTCTAGTAATCTAATTTTAGGAGGAGTCTACTACTTTATTTATTTGGCTGTTTAAAGCCCTATGATTAATAAAATTTGAGAGACAATTTTTCAATCATATTTTTCAACCTTCTTGTTGCTTGCATATTTTCTAAAATCCTTAACAGTGGTATCAGAGCCTCCATTGATCTTGACGGATCTCTGAATTCGCTGAAAAACAACCAATTTTTCAACCACTTTTAAATCATACCCACTTTTATCCATACCGATTTTTAACCAAATTTTTAACAATGGCAAGCAACGGTCTCTCTTTGAATACCCCACAAACCTTCACTGGTGAAAATTATCAGATTTGGTCAGTGAAGATGAAATCTTATCTTGAAGCTTATGATCTGTGGGAAGCTGTAATGGAAGACAGACTTATACAACCACTTCCTCCAAATCCGACCCTTGCCCAAATCAAAGCTCATTCAGATGAGAAAACAAAAAAATACAAAGCCAAAACTATAATACAAAATTCAGTTGCAGATTCAATCTTCTCTAAAATCATTGCATGTGAGACAACAAAAGAAGCTTGGGAAACACTCAAACAGGAGTATCAAGGAAGTGAACGAGGCAGACAAAATCAGATTTTAAATTTGAAAAGAGATTTTGAATCTCTTAGAATGCAAGATGATGAGACCATCGCTAAGTATTCTGACCGAATTTTTTTAATTGTCAATAAAATCAGGTTACTTGGCGAGGATTTCAAAGATGACAGGATAGTTGAAAAAATTCTTGTGACAATTCCCGAGAGATTTGAATCCAAAATTTCTTCTCTGGAAGAGTCTAAAGATCTCTCTACCATCTCTGTTGCAGAATTAATAAGTGCTCTTCAAGCACAAGAGCAAAGAAGGGCCTTCAGACAAGACAAAGTTATTGAAGGTATTTTTTATGCGAAACACCAAAAAGAAAAAGTCGATTATCCTTATTGCAAATATTGCAAAAAGAAAATACACTTAGAAAAATTTTGTTGGTGGAGACCTGATGCATTATGTGGAAATTGCAAACAAAAAGGCCATGTTACAAAAGTGTGCAAGTTCAAAGATGCTCATGCACAAACACTAATAGCAGAAGAAGGAATTGAGGATGACATTCTTTAGACTGCAGCAACAGAAGCAAGGAGAAGTGTTGGATTTTGCATCTGTTACTGCTACTGTTTTATAGAATAATTAGTTGTTTAGTTTTAGGAGGAGTCTGCTAGAAGACTCATAATTTAATTATAGTAAGAGTTTAGTAATCTAGTTTTTGGAGGAGTCTACTACTTTATTTATTTGGCTATTTAAAGCCCTATGATTAATAAAATTTGAGAGACAATTTTTCAATCCTATTTTTCAACCTTCTTGCTGCTTGCATATTTTCTAAAATCCCTAACAGATCCAACCAATAATCTAACTTAATTAATAGATGATCAGTGAAGTAATTAAATCGATGCAAACAATATGCTTTGGCAAATAGATTTAAGTTATATACATACACTAACAATATAATATTCTCATACCATATTACTATATATTTTTCGAGTTGTAATGCATGTAATAGCAAGTATTTTTAAGCGATCTGATAATGCATGCATATAAACGTTTTTTTATATAGTCTGTATGATGAAATCAAAGTTATTACAAAGTTATAACATATCTCTGCTATAAAATGGAATAAAACATGCTTTTTTTCATGAATGCTTTCACGGCGGATGTAGCCTTTCGGCTACGGTTCATTTGAACTCATAACTTTCGACATGAAATACAGATATATATGTAAAAAGCTACTAAAATCTCATAAATTTCAATCCTGAATCCGCCTCTGAATACTTTTCTTTTCGACAACATGCACACACAAAAAAAGAAAATAATAGAAGTTGAAGAAAAGGTAGAAACCTGGAACGGGATGTGGAGAAAGCTGTGTGTCTATTATATCAGCACAAGATTGATGATGATGACAAAGAAGAGTACCATGGATGATAACAGTAGAGAGTTTTTCTTCTCCATAACCAGCCATCTTTCCCAACTCTTCTCCATTAGAAAGTTCAACTAAAGGATTGTCTGATAATATGGCTGAATAAATTGGTAGAATAATAAAAAAGACGACGATGATCCTTAACTGTATTATCTTCATAATCTTGTTCTCTAATTTTTGTGTGTGTTTTGTTTATAAAGACTTTGTAGCAACGCAATAGATCAAATATATATGGAATGAAGAGACAGAGAAAAGCTAGCTACCATTTCCATTATATATAAAAAAAACTTTAGTTTGCATGAAACCCCTTTCCGTCACTTTGTTTTTACTTTTATAACCTTGAACTGAGTAGTAATTTAAATTCCACGTACAATTATAAAGTAATTTAAATTCTATATGCATGATGCTGTTATTGGTTTAGTTTGGAGGAAGGAGTAGATGAAAAGGGAAGAGGGTATTTTCGTCATTGAAATAATAAGATATGGCTAGGAGGGTGACAAAATGAAAAGGTTGAAATGGAAGGTTAACCGTCAAGTTGGTAGCCTAATCTCATCAGCAGCTATATATGCACTAATTCTGTAATAATAGTATAATACCAAAAACAAATATTGAGATATAATAATAATTATGAGCTCTAGAGCCCCACCATTTGTCACTTTGGTTAATTTGTAAAAATAGCACGGACTAGTAAGTTTTTGGACTGGTCATTTGAAAATCGCCAACGTTTGTATAGTCATTGAAAAATAGTAATTATTTTACTGTAACACGGAAAGTTTCAGCATAATATACTGAAGATCGGTGCAACTGTGTATGAACTTCCAGCATATTATGCTGAAACTCCAACACGCGTAAAGTTCCAGTATAATATACTGGAGATTGGAGCACCTGTGTATGAACTTTCCTCATATTATGCTGAAACTCCAACACGCGTAAAGTTCCAGCATAATATACTGGAGATTGGAGCACCTGTGTTTGAACTTCCAACATATTATACTGGACCGATATATTATTCTGGAACTCCAATATATTATGCTGGAAGTCCAATATACTTATGTTGGAACTCCAGTATAATATACTGGAGTATTTTTCGGATTTTAAATAGTGTT
Source organism: Nicotiana undulata (assembly GCA_005239495.1). Lineage (NCBI taxonomy): Eukaryota > Viridiplantae > Streptophyta > Magnoliopsida > Solanales > Solanaceae > Nicotiana > Nicotiana undulata. The sequence goes on along the minus strand of ML274930.1, from coordinate 239,240 downwards.
TCCGTTCAGATTTATCTTTACATAAAAAGTGACTAAATTTCGATTACTTTTAAAATTATGACTATTTTTGAATGACCGCTTATAAATAGACTATTCTTGAATTTCTCCCTATTAATTTTGGTATTGGCAGGCAAGAAAGCAAAATAGAAAGATCAAGTTTCTGAGTCAACTTGTCTAGCCTACTAAAAAAAGTCTTTGGGGTTTCTTTATGCAATAAATAATCATACACAAGAGACCACATTTGGTTGAACAAATCACAGAAATAAGTTTTCATGTATTGGTTTTGAGAATTTTTGGTGGAGTTGGTTTTGACCAACTACATACGTATGTTTTTTTTTAATCATCTTCTTTTCATTCTTCCTTTCTTTGTTGACCAAAACTGAGTTGATAATAAGGTTTTATAAAATTTCGTCAAGTCAAAACAATAGATAGAAAATAGGAGTTGATATTAATTTCAGTTGAAGATCATGCACTGCGCTGCCTGAACATGAACTGAAGTTGCTCAGGCTAATAAAGCTTGAACTCGTGGAACAGAATTTTAAATTGAATTCTTGAAAAAAGATACAAAATGAAACGGATTAAGAAAAAAATATTGTCGCATAAATTGAAACGAAAGGAGTAATAGAGGAGGAGGAAACAACGAAAAGTTAGCTACCATCTCCATTAAAAATTATATAAAACCCTTTGCATGGTTACATGTGTTTTCTGTCTCGTTTAAAACGAAAAATTTAAGCTTCTTAAGAGTATCTTTTCGTAATAATTATAAGTAGTTCATTGGTCCCATTTTAATTATCTCCTAAGGAAATTTAGTAAATTAGCTAATTCTGTTACTACCATATACGCACTAGAAATTAAAAGTATTGTTTTGAACTAATGTAATAAGGAGAAACATATCCTTAGATTTCTACTACTCCCTCAATCTCAATTAAAAAAACACAAGTTTCTTATTAGCCTATTCCAAAAAGAATAACATATTAAAACAATTTAACTTTAAACTTCTCGTTTTACGCACTTTACCCTTAATAAATTTTTTTTATAAACACACAAATGTTACAGACGTTTAGGACCACATATTTCCAAACAAGTTATGATGATGCTTGGAGCAAGTGGTGAGATTTACGACCCAAAATCCGATAGTTGGACCTACGTGAACGCCCCTATATATGGAATATTCTACATACTATAGTCCTGTAGTAATTGAGAGCAAGAATTTTAATAATAACACTGCAATAATAGTATATGTAAGCAGATACACAGATTGACTTAAGTCGTGCTAGACACTATCCTAAGAAACTATTTCAGCAGTGTGAAATGTCTCTCCAGGAGTAAACAAGCCTATCTCTATTAGGGAGGATACAAGAATCAACAAAATATTAAATTACAAACCCAGCTAGCTAGTAGGAAAAGTAAATAAGAAAGGGAACAACTAACATTTAATGTTGGACAACAAAGGAAGAAGAGAGACATGAAAGGAAATGAAACAAATGATATTGTTTTTGTTGTGTATAATTGTATGAAGGAAAGACCTATTCATAGGCAAAAAAACTTAAGGCTTTACTTGTTATTTTTTAAGTGTCTTGTCATTTATCAAGTATGATTGTCAAGACTTACATGCATCTCGCCACATATATGAATATTTGTTCACTTTACTTGCATGCATTTTGCCCCATGAATGGACATTTGTCCACTTCTTTGAAAATATCACAAGTCCTTTTAAATCTGCTCTACATCTGAAAAAAGATAAAATTGTGTTTTATTCCTTGTATGAGGGTTATATATATATATATATATATATAACCCTCATACAAGGAATAAAACACAATTTTATCTTTTTTCAGATGTAGAGCAGATTTAAAAGGACTTGTGATATTTTCAAAGAAGTGGACAAATGTCCATTCATGGGGCAAAATGCATGCAAGTAAAGTGAACAAATATTCATATATGTGGCGAGATGCATGTAAGTCTTGACAATCATACTTGATAAATGACAAGACACTTAAAAAATAACAAGTAAAGCCTTAAGTTTTTTTGCCTATGAATAGGTCTTTCCTTCATACAATTATACACAACAAAAACAATATCATTTGTTTCATTTCCTTTCATGTCTCTCTTCTTCCTTTGTTGTCCAACATTAAATGTTAGTTGTTCCCTTTCTTATTTACTTTTCCTACTAGCTAGCTGGGTTTGTAATTTAATATTTTGTTGATTCTTGTATCCTCCCTAATAGNTATATATATATATATGTTGGTTTACGACCTAACTGCTCAAGTATACAAATTGCACCCAATTAAACACTTAAAATAAGTTTGTCCATTTTGCAACCGAGAATGTATTACGAGTTCGTTTGGATTGGCGTATTTTAAGTGTTTTTAAGCCAAAATAAGTTTTAAGTCATTTTTTAGTATTTGGACAAAGTAAAAAAATACTTTTAATCATTTGTTTTTAAGCTGAAATGACGAAATAAGCTGAAAGCCAAAAGTTAGAATTTGTCTTCTTGATGTCTTGTCAGAAACCTTAAGTTGTTTAATTTGGTTATGAATTCTATTGGTTATCACTATTTTGCAAGCGCGCACACACTAACACCTAAACCTACTGTGATACGCTTAGTGAAACTCATGCCTAGAGGCATACATACGCCATAACTCGATCGAGCTTTTCACTTTTGAACATTTGCCTAAAATGCGGATCATATTCCATGAATTCAATACTGAAACAATTAAGGGTGTGTTCGGTATGAAGGAAAATATTTTCCGAAAAATATTTTCCAATTTTTCCATGTTTGGTTGGTTTAAATATTTTGGAAAATATTTTCCTTATGAACTCATTTTTCTCCGTGTTATAAGATATGGTGTTGAGAGAATTTGATAGTTTTCTATTGAGTACATTGATAGTTTGGTTGGAATACGATTTATATCGGTATAAATTATGCCGGTATAACTTATATTGGGATTAGTTATGCTAGGATTGTTGTTTATTCATTGTTTGATATGTTGTATTAAGAATGAAAATTGCATAATTTCTAAGAAGAAGGTATAAGTTATACCGATGCTAATTACCCTACCTTTTATAAGGTATAAGTTATGCCAGTTTTAAAAGTAACACTAAGATAACTTATACCTAGTTTGCTAACCAAACAAGGTATTAAAGTGGTATTAAATTTTTATACCACCCTTATACCTTCTTATACCTCGTACCAAACGACCCCTTATTAGTTATGGTTAACCCCTTTTAGTTTTGTTTGTCCATTTTGCAACCGAGAATGTATTACGAGCCCGTTTGGATTGGCTTATTTTAAGTGTTTTTAAGTCAAAACAGGTTTTAAGTCATTTTTTAGTATTTGGACAAAATAAAAAAGTACTTTTAATCACTTATTTTTAAGCTGAAATGACGAAATAACCTGAAAGGCAAAAGTTAAAATTTGTCTTCCTGATGTCTTGTCAGGAACCTTAAGTTGTTTAATTTGGTTATGAATTCTATTGGTTATCACTATTTTACAAGCGCGCACACACTAACACCTAAACCTACTGTGATACGCTTAGTGAAACTCATGCCTAGAGGCATACATACGCCATAACTCGATCGAGCTTTTCACTTTTGAACCTTTGCCTTGAATGCCGATCATATTCCATGAATTCAATACTGAAACAATTAAGGGTGTGTTTGGTATGAAGAAAAATATTTTGAACTCATTTTCCTCCGTGTTATAAGATATGATATGATGTTGAGAGAATTTGATAGTTTTCTATTGCGTACATTGTTGAATATATATGCAACAGTCTACCATACACTATAGAAGACTAGGGAGGTAAGGTAACTAATAGAACAATCATATATCCTAAAATATAGCTAACAGAACATAGTTATCCTAACTAATAGAGATTGCTATCCTAACTTATAGATATTGAAATTTATCTCTAACATCCCCCATCAAGCTAAGAAGGTTTGTCCAAGACTCTTAGCTTGCCTTTGATTTGTTGAAATCGGCTGGTGGACAAAGGTTTAGTAAAAATGTCTGCCAATTGGTCCATAAAGGATATAAACTGCACAGATATATGACCGACCTTGACTTGTTCTCTGACAAAGTGAAAATCAACTTCGACATGCTTCGTTCAAGCTTTAAAACATGGATAAACTACTAGATATGAAGCTCCAATGTTATCACACCAGATGATTGTATGGGTTATGTATTGGATGTTTGAGCTCTTGAAGAAGGGAACGAAGCCAAATTATTTCTTCTATGGTATTGACGACAGATCAATACTCAGCCTCGGTCGATGATCGAGCAACTATTGGTTGTTTCTTGGCTAACCAAGAAATTGAGTTTGGTCCCATATACACAACAAAACCTCGTGTGGATCTCCTGTCATCCGTGTTTACTGCCTAATCGACATCACGAAAAGCTTGAAGTTGGGAGCCGGTTGAATGAGTAATGAAGAGTCCTTGGGTTTCCTTGTATCAAACAGAGGAATAGAGGTAAATCCTGCTCAAAGTAAATCTATTGAAGAAATACCTGATATACTAACAAATAAAAAAGAAGTTCAAAGACTAACGGGAAGAATTGCAGCTTTGGAAAGATTTATTTCCAGGTCTTCCAAGAAACGTTTTAAATTCTTTTCAATCTTCAAAAATCAAAATTAGTTCGAATGGACTGAAGAATGTCAACAGGCTCTCAAGGATCTGAAAGCTTATCTATCAAAACTGTCGTTGCTATCAAAGCCAAAGGAGGGGGAGAGGTTGTACGTCTACCTTGATGTCGCAAAAATTGCGGTAAGTGCAGTATTGGTAAGAGAAGATAAATGTAAACAATCTCCTATTTATTATGTAAGCAAAACATTACTAGATGCTGAAACCAGATACCCACATCTAGAAAAGTTAGCCTTAGCTTTAATAATGGCATCTAAAAAATTACGACCATATTTTCAATGTCATCCAATCACTGTTGTGACTTCATATCCTTGAAGAAATATATTGCATAAACAAGAACTATCAGGGAGATTGGCTAAATGGGACATAGAGTTAAGCGAGCATGACATAATATATCAGCCTAGGACTGCAATAAAGTCTCAAATTTTAGCTGATTTTGTTGCTGACTTTAGTAATAGCATTGTCCCTGAAATGGAAAAAGAGTTACAACTCTTTAACAGTGCTAATACGGGTCTATGGACCCTATTTACCGATAGTTTTTCCAATATAAAATGTGTCGATTTAGGCATAGTCTTAATATCACCCACGGGTGAAAATACACGACAAGCTATCAAATGTTATCCTATAACTAACAATGAAGCAGAGTACGAAGTTGTTATTGCAAGACTAGAACTGGCACGAGAACTCTCAATCGAGCAAATCACAATACAAAAGTGACTCTCAGCTGGTGGTAAATAAAATGCAGGGGATTTACATCGCTCGAGAGACTCGGATGCAACAGTATTTGGAAAAGGCACGAAAACTCGTGAGGCAATTCAAAACGTGGAAGGTAATACAAATACATAGAGAGGAAAATGCAGAAGTAGATGCATTAGCTAACCTCGCAGCAGTCACAGAAGTAACAAACAAAGACAATGCAATTGGCGTTCATATATTCCATTCAGTGATCGACCAATACAGAAATAAGGTAACTTTCAACAATTTAACCTCGGATTGGAGAAACGAAATCTTAATTTTTTGCAGAATGGCACCGTACCTGAAAACAAAAAAAGCGGCTCAAGCACTTCGCCGCAAAGCTGCACGGTACTGCCTCATTCGCAACTCATTATATCGCAAGATGTTCGGAGGTCCCCTAGCAAAATGCCTCAGACCTAACCAACTGGAGTTCCTGATGAAAGAAGTCCATGAAGAACACTGTGGAAATCACGCAGGGGCGAGATCCTAGGTAAAACCCCTAATCAGAGCTGGGTAATATTGGCCTAAGATGGAAGAAGAAGCCGAGAACTTCGTATCCAAATGCGACAAATGCCAAAGGTTTGCCAATAACATGCACCGACCAGCGGAATTATTGCACCCAATAATATCCCCATGGCCCTTCATGAAGTGGGGTAAGGACATAGTAGGACTTCTCCCCACAGCTAAAGGACAGGTACGGTTTTTACTCGTGCTAACCGACTATTTTACAAAATGGGTAGAGGCAGAAGCTTTCAAATAGGTGCGAGAAAAGGAAGTTAAAAGCTTCTTATGGCGAAACATAATATGCCGCTTTGGAATACCGAAGGAGATCGTGTGTGATAATGGCCCACAATTCATAGGCTCGCAAATAACAAAATTCTTCGAAAGCTGGCAAATCAAACGGATCACTTCAACGCCATATCACCCCGCGATTAACTATCAAGCTGAGTCAACGAATAAAGTCATCATCAACAATCTAAAGAAGTGGCTAGAAAAAGCCAAAGGAAACTCGCATGATGAGTTACCATCGGTATTATGGGCATACAAAACAACTTCAAAAACAGCCACGGGAGAAACTCTGTTCGCACTTGTCTATGGCTCAGGAACCTTAATACCCGTGGAGATTGGCAAACCAAACATAAGGTTTACACTAGCCACGGAGGATGAAAACAACGATGAATTGAGCATTAATCTGGACTTACTCGAACAAAGAAAAGATGCTGCATTAATACGGATGGCAGCTCAAAGACAAATCATAGAGCGTTATTACAACCGTAAAGCTCGCCTCAGATACATCAATATTGGGGACTTCGTTCTTAAAAAAGTCTTTCAATAAATGAAAGAAGCAGGTGCAGGAAAGCTAAGTCCAAACTGGGAAGGACCTACAAAGTCCGAGGCATGGCTGGGAAGGGCGCCTACGAGCTGGAAGCTATGGACGGTAGAATCCTATCCCATCCATTTGAAGAAGTACTACTTCTAAGGAAAAGGAATTCCCCCGGTCAGGTATCACACGTTCGATTTTATTTTGAACATTTAAAATTTTACTAACCTTTTTAGATGATAGGCATAAAGCTAACCCATCACTAGATGATGATATTAGACCTGCAAAGACGCGGGGAAGTAACTGCATTCCCAGTCTAGGGTTACACTTTCTGATGGACGTTTTAAAGGGTTAAGTAGTCATCATCTAAAAACTATATACCTTCGAGTCCCGTATGTTTTTCCTTTTCAGGAAAAGGACCACAAGGAAGGAATAGTCTAGTGCTCGAGATTTTATTCTTCAAAGCTCAAACACTTAGGGGACTATATAGTATGGAAGGCTAAGACGAAGCAAAGAAGACTAACACAAAGTCAAAGCTAAGGCCTAAAGATCCATCTACCCAAAAAGTCAAGTGTACGAGTAGAATCGAAAGAGCCGAAGACTCAAATACAAAGCCTGATCCAAAAAACCTTCGAACATGCTCAGGTTGAAAGGCAAAATATTAGATACGAGGAATAAATGCACATCTTTGTACTTATTCGAAAAGAAACTGTTGTAACTAAAAATAGTTACGAAATTTTTGTACTCATATAGAAAAATATTATCAAATAAAACAGTTACAGATGAAAGATCAAAATCCTTGTACTTGTTTGAAAAACTATTATCAAATAAAATAGTTACGTATGAAAAAACATTTCTCTCGTGATTATTGAAAACTGTTTTCGACAAAAACAGTTACGGGTAAAAAACCCAACCTTTATAAAAACTGTTACGAACGAAAAACAGTTATTCTCTTGTATTAACTCAAAAAAACTGTTACATACGTAAAACAGTTACGAAATACAAGTGTATATCAAATATGTTAAAGAAAACAGTTGCAACATGAGTTTTAGACGATAATCGAACACATGTAAAATATTGTGAAAGTTCAAACAAAAACTTTCTTCAGAAACATTATTAAACATGTGAAAAATTCCAATCACTCTATTGCATTATTACACTATTATGAAGTTGAGACGTCTTCTTCATTAAGTGTCGATAAAAAAGGGCCCTCTTTTATAAAAAATGCCTACTACAAAAAGGCTCGCATTTTATATGCGACACCGTACCTATTATGTAAAGGTACGATTAATTTCAGCATACTTATGCAAAATCTCATAGGTAAAACAAAAACCTCAAAAATCAAGCATGCAAAAGACTTGAAAAGAGTGAAACAAAAACTCAAAGCAAAAAGTCATACTTGCATATATTAAAGCGGCTAAGTAAAAACTGAGTATTAATTAATACTTAGCCGCATATAGTTTTTTTCATTGGGGTGCCCCTAAGTTGTTAGTTGGGGACTTTAAAGAGAACCAAATTTACCCCCGATGGAGTTGGGGGTAACCACCAATCAAATAAAAGGGAGGGGGGAACCAACATCTTAATCGTCTTTAGAAGGGGGATCAACTTCTTCACTGGCAGAGGGAGCAGGAGCTGCTTGGGACGAGGGGACTTGAGCAGCAGGAGCCTCACCTTCAGGTGAAGAGAGATTCTGACCTTGTTGGGCCTTCTCCATGGCTTCCTTGATTTTCGCTATTTCAGCACTAAGGTCGAAACCCTCTTGACTCATTTTCGTCAATGTGTCGAGGCGAGAATTCATATACGCCCAACTAATATCGACAACTGCCGCCTCCTCAAGAGCTTCGTAGTCATTCTCCCATATCATGATCTCAGCTCTTAGCCCATCCCTCTCAGCCTCAACAACATCTTTGGCGGCCCTTAAAGGTGCAACAGACCTCTCCAGGAATTGAATTTTATCCAGGGCATTGCGAAGATCCTCCTGGGCCTGGGTCAGATACTGCACAAGCTCGCCTGAGTATTCCTCTTTCTGCTCCAACAAGGCTTTTAAACTCCTAGCTTCTTCTGAGGCACGGGACAACTGCTCAGCAAATGAAGACTCAAGGATGCTCTTGTCTTTGTCCGCCTGGTTAAAAGAAGCCTTCTCCACTGCCTTCTCCGTTTCCATGACTCTCATCTGCCGCTCCAAGGTGCGCTTTTCTTCTTATAAGGATTCCATGTCGAGCCTTAAGCTGTCATATTGTCCCTTCCAGTTACCAGCTTCAGCATGCCACTCTTTTATTTCCTGCTCTGCTTTAGAAATCCTCTTCATGAGCTCCATGCCTATAAGATTGATCTACAAAAAGGAAATCAATTAGAGAGTTGTGGTTGTCTAGCTTTCAAAGATGTATGCACGACTTCATTAGCCCATGTAAGAGAGTTGCGGCTGTCTAGCTTGGTCCTCTCTGTTGGCCCTATCAAGGACTTCAGTCACATATCAGGCTGGCCGAATTTCTTAAAAAGGCTCCCAGTAGCCAGGACTTCAATTAGCACCTGCCTCATCTCTCTGCTGGAAGACCCTACTTCTCTAACAGGAGAGGCACGAGCAGGCTGAGATGAAGGAGCCACGGGCACGGAAGTCTGAGGAGTTGAGAAATCCATAAGCAAAGTAGTAATGGGAGTAGTAATAGCCAAGGGAGTGGAGGAAATAATAGGAGCAGATGAAGAAACTTCTATAAAAGAAGGAGGAAAAACAGCCAAGGGAACTTCATTAACAGTGGGGTCAAAGCCTTCACAGAACAAATGATCCACATAATCATGCACAGGAGAAAGAGAAGCATCCTCAGAGGTAGAAGGTCTGACATCAGGCACGGAAGACACTGCCACGGGTGTAGACTCATCGTCTGAAATCCCCCTTCTTCTACGAGACCTGTGCACCAAAGTGCCCTCCTTTTCTTCTTCTTCTTCTTCTTCTTCTTCTTCTTCTTCTTCTTCTTCTTCTAAGGTCCTAAACCCACCAACCTTCCTCTTCGAAGAAGAAGAACCATCAATAATTTCCTATGACTGAGCCAGGGACATTTTGGAAACAGACACAGCAGACACTCCACGGATTGGAAACCCTATAAAAAATAAAGGGTTAAAACGAGAAAGAGATTCGAGCAAGGAAAGAAACAAAAACAAAAGCTTCACTTACCGTGAGTTTTCACTTTCCAACCGTACTTCCCGGAGAAGTACTTCCAAGACCTTTCCTCCAACGGAGCAATAGACAACAACTTTTTTACCCAATCACGGATACCGGAGACATTCTCAACAGTACCCATGATTGCTGAAAGAAGAAGAAACAGCTACAGTGTTAATAAAACAGTAAACGCAAAAAGAATAAAAATAACAAATGTGAGCTAAAATGTACTCACGTGCACGATTCCATTTCTCGGGAAAGGGAAGATTTTCTTCACCCACTAAACCAGCAGTGGGTGCAGCAACGTACCGAAGGTACCAACCTCTATCCTTATCGTCTTCAGGGGTTACCAACACTCTTTTACTCCTGGCATCCATAGTAAAAATCCCTAGACGAAATAAGGCAGGAGAATAAAGATGAATAAGATGATTAAAGGTGAAAGGAACCGAGGCTAAAGTAGCTAAACACCGGAGACACGCAACAACTCGCCACACAAGAGGACCGACTTGTCCTAAGAAAATTTTGAAGAAATGATAGAATTCGATGATGACGGGATTAATAGGAGGTTTAAATCCTAATGTAAAAGGGTAGGTATAAACGAAAGAATATCCCGTCTTGTAAGACGTTATTCTTTGGTTGCTATTCGTAATAATGATAGGAAAGTCAGACTTCCAAGAACATTCCCTGCAAACAAGGGGAATCAAACCTTCGGTGATAAGGGTGGGATATCTATCGGCAAGGGATAACGACTGATCTACAAGGACCTGACTATCCCTAGCGAAGGTAAACTCAACAGGAATGATTTCATCAACTCGTGGTTCTTGTAAGGGTTCGTGATGTTCTCTATCCCTAGACGAAGACCTGGAAGCCCTGACTCTTGGAGAAAATAAATACCTAGCAGAAGGAGGGGAAGTAATCTGGGAAGAAGAAGAGCCTCTCGAAAGAGTAGAACCTAAACTCCTCAGTCTACCACCTCTCCGACTCCGAGTCGGAGCAGAAGAAGGGGTCAAATCCTCGACATCTGTCACTCTTTTAGGTTGGTTCGAAGAAGACATGTTTACAAAGACAAGGAAAAAATTCTTTACAAATAAAAAAGACAAGTTAGAAAGTGTTCCGTGAAAGTAAAGAAAGGAAAAGAGGTATTTATACTTGAAGACAACCGTCAAACATGGGAAAAAACAATGATGAGAAAGTCATAATTAAAGGTGTCACTCGTGACTAATGCATCCACAAAAAGCCCTAAAAGGCGCCGAGTAACTCCAGAACCAATCCGGAGGGAACACATGGATTGAGAACTAAATGGAAGTGACAAGCGACGCCTATGTTCAGAGAAGGATACAATGTTTCGGCATGAAGCGGTGAAAAAATATTGCCGCCATAAATGCGTATCCACTTACCAAATATTAATTGATAAATAAATGATAAGTGGGGGGACTATCTGTATTGGTAAAACAGAGCTTCACACGTATGATAATTCTTGATGACTCAACCGATTACATGGATCAAGGAAAACATGATTGATGGACATGATTCTATAAAGAGGTGCGAAACAAAGAGGCACGACTCAATAAACCTATGGGGTAATCAGCTATGAGAAACTCAACCTGATTGAGACAAGGAAGAGACATGGTCACAATGAATCCGGACAAAGCTACGGGTAGATTCAGAGATCTTCAATTAATGACCCCTATGTTACACAACCTTCACGCGACAGTTACGGTTATTCTTTGTAATGCTACATTAATGTAATAATTAGTCATTAACGTGCCATCATTTCAAGAGATAAACGTTATATTAAGGAAATTCCCTATATAAGGGAATAAAATATCACTTGTAAGATCATCTGAACTACGAATACGATACGCTTTACTTTTCTGTGCATCATATTATTGTCTATTTACTTACTCCTTTTTACTTATCGTTATTTCCTTGATTATCAGAAACTGTATTCATTTTTAAAAATAGCTTTAGTCAAAGGATCTAATTCTTTGGTTAAACAATACCCACATCTAGAAAAATTAGCCTTAGCTCTAATCATGGCATCTAGAAAGTTGAGACCATATTTTCAATGTCATCCAATCATTGTTGTCGCCTCATATCCATTAAGAAATATACTGAATAAACAAGAACTATTAGGAACATTAGCTAAGTGGGCCATAGAATTGAGCGATCATGACATAATATATCAGCCTACGATTGCAATAAAGTCTCAAATTTTCGCTAATTTTGTCGCTAATTTTAGTAATAGCATTGTCCCTGAAGTGGAAAAAGAGTTACACCTCTTTAACGGTGCTAATCTGGTTCTATGGACCCTATTTACCAATGGTTCTTCCAATGTAAAAGGTGCCGACTTAGGCATAGTCTTAATATCACCTACGGGTGAAAAGACACGACAAGCTATCAAATGTTATCCTATAACTAACAATGAAGCAGAGTACAAAGTTGTCATTGCATGGCTGGAACTGGAACGAGAACTCTCAATCGAACAAATCGTAATCAAAAGTGACTCTCAGCTGTAGTAATCGCAAGGGTCTTATATTGCTCGAGAGGCTGGGATGCAACAGTGTCTAGAAAAGACACGAGATCTCGTAAGGCAATTCAAAACGTGGAAGGTAATACAAATACCTAGAGAATAAAATGTAGAAGCAAATGCATTGGCTAACCTCGCAGCAGTTATAGAAGTAACAAATAAAAACAATACAATTGTCGTCCATCTGTTCCATTCAGCGATAGATCGAGATAAAAATGAGGTAACTTTTAACAATTTAACATGGGATTGGAGAAATGAAATTTTAATTTTTTTTTGCAGAATGGCACCGTACCTAAAGACAAAAAAGCGACTCAAACACTTCGCCGAAAAGCTGCACGGTACTGCCTTATTCAAAATTCTTTATATTGCAAGATGTTCGAAGGTCCACTAGCAAAATGCCTCGGACCTAACCAAACGGAGTTCGTGATGAGGGAAGTCCACGAAGGACACTGTGAAAATCATGCAGGAGCTAGATCCTTAGTCAAAACCCCAATTAGAGTTGGGTACTATTGGCCTAAGATGGAAGAAGAAGCTGAGGGCTTCGTATCCAAATGCGACAAATGCAACGATTTTCTAACAACACGCATAGACCAGCAGAGTTATTGCACCCAGTGATATCGCCATGGCCGTTCATGAAATGGGGCATAGACATAGTAGGACCCCTTCCCACAGATAAAGGAAAGGTACGGTTCTTATGGCGAAACATAATATGCTGCTTTGGAATACCAAAGGAGATCGTATGTGATAATGGCCCACAATTCATAGGCTCGCAAATCACAGAATTCTTCGAAAGCTGGCAAATCAAACGGATTACTTCAACGTCGTATCACCCCGTGGCTAATGGGAAAGCTGAATCAACGAATAAAGTCATCATCAACAACCTAAAGAAAAGGTTAGAGAAAGCCAAGGGAAATTGGCATGATGAATTACCAACAGTACTATGGGCTTACAGAACAACTTCAAAAATAGCCACGGGAGAGACTCCGTTCGCACTTGTCTACGGACCAGAAGCCTTAATAACGGTGGAGATTGGAGAACAAAGAATAAGGTTTACAACAGCCACGGAAGATACAAACAGCGACGAGTTAAGGACTAATTTGCTTTCTCGAACAAAGAAGAGAATTCGCGTTGATACGTATTGCAGCTCAAAAACAAATCATAGAGCGTTATTACAAACGGAAAGCTCACCTCCGATACTTCAAAATTGGGGACTTCGTTCTCAAGAAAGTCTTCCAATCAACAAAAGAAGCTGGTGCGGGAAATTTAAACCCAAATTGGAAAGGACCCTACAAAGTCTAAGGCATCGCTGGGAAAGACGCTTATAAGCTGGAAGCTATGGACGGCAGGATCTTACCAACAAGCTGGAATGCCATCCATTTGAAGAAGTATTACTTCTAAGGAAAAAGAATACCCCCTGTCAGGTATCACTGCGTTCGATTTCATATTTGTACAGTTAAAATTTTACTAACCGTTTTAGATGATAAGCAAAAAGCTAACCCATCACCAGATGATGATATTAGACCTACAAAGACGCGAGGAAGTAACTGAATTCCCGGTCTAGGGTTACACTTTCTGATGGACGTGTTAAATGGTTAAGCAATCATCATCTAAAACATATATACCTTCGAGTCTCGTATGTTTTTCCTTTTCAAGAAAGGACCACAAGGAAGGATTAGTCAAGTGCTCGAGATTTCATTCTTCAAAGGTCAAACACTTGGGGGACTATACAGTATGGAATGCAAAGACGAAGTAAAGAAGACTATCAAAAAGTCAAAAACTCGAGCCTGAAGATCCATCTACCCAACAAGTCAAGTGATACGAGAAAAATCGAAATAGCCAAAGACTCAAAAAGTCAAAAGCTTGATTTAAAAACCTTCAAACAGAGTTCATAAATGTAGACAAATGTTCAAGTTAAAAGGCAAAATATTAGTTACGGGGAAGGAATGCATATCTTTGTACTTATTCAGAAAATTGTTGTGACTAAAACAGTTGTGGATAAAAGATCATCATCTTTGTACTTATTCAGAAAACTGTTGTAACTAAAAATAATTATGAAATCTGTTGTACTCATATAGAAAACTTTTATCAAATAAAATAGTTACGGATGAACGATCAAATCCTTGTACTTATTCGAAAAACTGTTATCAAATAAAGCAGTTACGGATGAAAAAGCATTTCCCTCGTGATTATTGAAAATTGTTATCAATAAAAATAGTTACGGGTGAAAACCTCTACCTTTATAAAAATTGTTACAAACGAAGAAAAGTTACAAAATACAAGTGTATATCAAACCTGTTAAAAGAAAACAGTTGCAACATGAGTTTTAGACGATAATCAAACACATGTAAAATGTTGTGAAAGTTCAAACACAAAAACTTTCTTCAGAAACGTTGTTAAACATGTGAAAAAATCCTATCTCTCTATTGCATTTTTACACCATTATGAATTTAAGACGTCTTCTTCATTAAGTGTCGATCCAAAAAGGGCCATCTTTCACAAAATCGTACCTACTACGAAAAGGTGCGGACAATTTAAAGCATTCTATATGTAAAACTCAGAGGTAAAACTAAAACCTCGAAAATAAAGCATGCAAAAGACCTAAAGAGTGAAACAGAAACTCAAAGGAAAACAAAGTCATACTTGCATTAATATATTAAAATGGCTAAGTAAAAACTAAGTATTAACTTATACTTATCCGTATAGAATTTATATACATTAAGGTGCCCCTAAGTTGTCATTTGGGGACTTTAAGAGATCCAAACTTACCCCCGATGGGACTGGGTGTAACCACCAATTGGGACAAAGGAAAAAACGGGAGGAACCAACTTCTTAAACTTTATCAGGAGGGGGGGTTGACTTCACTGGCAGAGACAGCAGGAGAAGCTTGGGACGAGGGGACTTGAACAACAGGAGCCTCACCTTCAGGTGAAGAGAGATTCTGACCGTTGAGCCTTCGCCATGGCTTCCTTGATTTTTGCAATTTCAACATTAAGGTCGAAATCCTCTCGGCTCATTTCAGTCAATGTGTCGAGGCGAGAATTCATGTACGCCCAACTAACATCGACAATTGTCCTATCTTCAAGAGCTTCGTAATCCTTATCCCATAGCATAACCTCATCTCTTGGCTCATCCCTCTAAACCACAACAGCATCATTGGAGGCCCTTAAAGGAGCGAGAGACCTTTTCAGGAATTGAATTTTCTCTAAGGAGTTGCGGAGATCCTCCTGGGTCTGGGTAAGTGATTTCACAAGCTCGCCTGAATACTCCTCCTTTTGGTCTAACAAGGCCTTCAAGCTCCTGATCTCTTCTGAGGCACGAGACAACTGCTCAGCAAATTAGGACTCAAGGATGTTCTTATCTTTGCCTGCTTGATCAGAAGAAGCCTTCTCCACAGCCAACTCCGCCGTCATGACTCTCACATGCTGCTCCAAGGTACATGTTTCTTCTTCTAAGGCCTCCATGTCGAGCCTTAAGCCCCCTTTCTAGTTATCTGCTTCAGCATGCCACTTTTTTACTTCCTGCTCCGAGTTAGAAACCCTCTTCATAATCTTTTTGCCTAGAAGATTGATCTACAAAAATAAAACCAATTAGATACGATAAATACATGTACAAGAATGAAATGCAAGAAAATGCACTCTACCTTTAAAGAAGTATGCACGATCTCCTTAGCCCATGTAAGGGAACTGTGGCTATCTAGCTTGGCTCTCTCTGTCGGGCCTATCAATGGTTTCAGCCACACATCAGGCTGGCCAGACTTTCTAAAGAGACTACCATCAACCGAAACTTCTATCAGCACCTGCCTCATCTCCCTGCTGGAAGACCCTACTTCTCTGACCGAAGGCACAGAAGCAGGCAGAGATGTAGGAGACACGGGCAAGGAAGTCTGAGGAGCTGAAAAAGCCACGGGAGCAAGAGCAACAATAGGAGCAGGAATAGCCACGGGAGCAGAAGAGATGACTGGAGCAGTTGAGGGGAGTTCTCTAAAAGAAGGGGGAAAAACAGTCAAGGGAGCCTCATCACCAACAAGACCAAAGCCTTCACGGAACAAATGATCAACAGAGTCATGCACGGGGGATGGAGTAGCATCTTCAGAGGCATAAAGTCCAACTTCAGGCACAGAAGGCACAACCACAGGTGTAGACTCATCGTCTGAGATCACCCTCCTTCTGCGTGACTTGTGGACTAAAGAGCCCTCTTCTTCCTCTTCTTTTTCCGAGGTCCTTGACCCACCAGCCTTTCTCTTTGAAGAAGAAGAGCCTGAAACAATTTCCCGGGCTTGAGCCAGGGACAATTTGGGAACGGACGCAGCAGACACTCCACGAGCGGGAAACCCTATCAAAAGAAAAGGGATAAAACAAAAAGAGGCTCGAGTAAGGAAAGAAGCAAAAATAAAAAGTTTCACTTACCGTGAGTTTTAACTTTCCAACCGTACTTCCCGAAGAAGTACTTCCATGATCTTTCTTCCAACGGAGCAGTTAACAAAAGCTTTTCTACCCAATCTCGGATACCGAAAACATTCTCGACAGTACCCATGATTGATGTAAAAAGAAGAAACAACTACGGTATTAATAAAAACATCTAAAGCAAAAAGCAAGTAATGTGAGCTAAAATGTACTCACGTTCACGATTCCACTTTTCAGGGAAGGGGAGATTTTCTTCACCTACTAAACCAACAGTATGCACAACGACATACCGAAGGTACCAACCTCGATCCTTGTCATCGTCAGGAGTCACCAACACTCTTTTACTCCTAGCAGCCAGAGTAAAGATTCCTTGACGGAATAGCATTGGGGAATAAAGGTGAATAAGATGATTAAAGGTGAAGGGTACCGAAACTAAAGTAGCCAAACATTTAAGACATGCAACGACTCGCCAAACAAGAGGGCCTACTTGTCCCAAGAAAATTTTGAAAAATCGACAGAACTCGATGATAAACGGGTCAATGGGAGGCTTAAACCATAATGTAAAGGGATAAGTATAAACAAAAGAATACCCCATCTTGTAAGACGTTATTATTTGGTTACCATTTTGAATGATGACAGGAAAGTCGGACTTCCAACAGCCCCTGCGAATAAGAGGAATTAAACCTTCGGTGATCAAGGTAGGGTATTTATCAGCACTATCAAGAGAGGACGATGAAGAAATTTGATCTCCAAGGGCCTGACTATCCCTAGCGAAGTTAAACTCGGCAGGTATTATCTCATCGACTCGTGGTTCACGCAAAGGCTCGTGAGGTTCTCTACCTTTAGACAAAGATCTAGAAGCCCTAGTTCTCGGAGAAGTTAAAGACGTAGAAGAAGGGGGGAAGTAATTTGATAAGAGGAAGAACCCCTTGAAGGAGTAGAACCTAAACTCCTTAACCTACCACCTCTCTGGCTTTGTGTCGGAGCAGTAAAGGGAGTCAAATCCTCAACATTTATTACTCCCTTAGGTTGGGTCAAAGAAGACATATTTACAAAGGCAAGGAAAAAGTTCTCTACAAATAAAAGATTAAAGTTAGAAGTTTTCCGTGAAAGTAAAGAAAGGAAAAGGGGTATTTATACTCGAACACAAACGTCAAAATGGGAAAAAATAATAATGTGAAAGTCATAATTGAAGGTGTCACTTCATGACTGATGTAGCCGCAAAAAGCCCTAAAAGGCGCTGAGTAATTGTAGAACCAACCCGGAGGTGACACGCGGCTTAGGCATTAAATGGAAGTGACATGCGACGCCTACATTCAGAGAAGGATGCAATGTTTCGAGTGAAGTGACGACAAAATATTCCCGCCATAAATGCATATCCACTTACCAAATATTAGTCGATAAATAAATGGTAAGTGGGGGGACTATATGTATTGGTAAAAAAGAGCTTCACACGTATGTTAACTCTCGATGACTCAGCCAGTTACTTGGAGCAAGGAAAACATGACATTTGGACAGGTTTTCTATAAAGAGGTACGGGTCAAAGAGGCACGACGCAATATACCTACAAGGTAATTAGTCACAGGAATCTCAACCTGATTGAGACAAGGAAGAGACACGGTCGAAATGAATCCAGACATAGCTATATGCAGATTCAATGATCTTCAATTAATGATTCACACGTTACACAACCTTCACGCAATAGTTACGGTTATTATTTGTAATGTTACATCAATGTCATAATTAATCATTAATGAGTGATCATTGTAAAAGGTAGACGTTATATTAAGAAATTTCCTATATAAGGGCAGAAAATATAACTTGTAATGGGTATTTGAACGACATTCTTAATACACTTTACTTTGTGTGCATCTTATTATTTTTTATTTACTTACTTATTCATAATTATCATTATTTCCTAGGTTATCAGAAACCCGCGTTTATCCTAAAAATAGCTTTGGTCAAAGGATATAATTCTTTGGTTAAACAGAGACCTTTTCATTCTTTCCTTGTTAAAGTCGATATCCAAGGGTAATGCCCCACATATACGAGGTTGATCATAGAGAGAAGCCTCGTATGCTGTTGGTGCGATCCTTAACACCGATTCATGGCCGACCTTCTATTCTAAGTTAGTACGATCCATTGTTGCCTCATTAAAAACCTTGTCGAAAAACCCATTTGGGAGAAAACCGGTTCAAGGGAAAAATAGTGCAACACGTGCTTTAAGTCCTAAAAAAGTTGTACGCTTCTTGTCGGTTACCTGGAAGTGTTAGTTCAAAAATAAGTAAAAAGGAAAATGGGGTCATACCTTAGGAGTAGTATCGCTTCAAGTGAGTTAGGTTCCAGTTATTTGGTAGCCTTTCACCATTCATTTCCCTGCGATCCTTTTCCGGTGACCTCGAGAATTTGGTACAGTCTTTCCTGGTTCGGCTCCAACTTCCTTTCGTTCGGGTTCTGGATGTTTAGTGTGACCTTCCTTATTATTAAGTCCCCGATATTAAAGTGTCGAAGGTCGGCCCTTCGATTGTAATACATTTTAATTCGTTATTTTTGGGCGGCCAAGCAGACGATAGAGGCTTCATGCCTTTCATCTAATAACTCTAGACTCGTTTTCATGGCCTCATCGTTCGATTTCTTGGTAGCATATCAGAATCTGATACTTGATTCACCGACCTCAACCAGTATAAGAGCTTTGGCACCGTAAACCAACGAGAACGGAGTGGCCCCGGTACTGGACTTTGAGGTTGTATGGTATGCCCATAGGACTTCGAGTAGGATTTCCTTCCATTTTCCTTTGGCGTCGTTTACCTCTTTTTGAGGTTTTGGAGTATATTTTTGTTGGTCGATTCGGCTTGTCCATTCCCACTAGGGTGATAAGGTGTTGACAGGATCCTTTTCATCTTATGATCCTCGAGAAACTTGGTCAGTTTGCTGCCGATAAATTATTTCTCGTTGTCACATATCATTTCGGACGGCATTCCAAACCAAAATATGATGTGGTCCCAAATGAAGTCGATGACTTCCTTCTCCTTGACCTTATTGTTCCCTTGGGCTTCAACCCACTTAGAAAAATAGTCAGACATAAATTATATAAATTGAGCCTTACTGGGTGCCCATGGAAGAGGGCCAACGATGTCTATTCCCCACATCATGAATGGACATAGTAACAAGACTAAATGCAATAGCTCCCCGGGTTGGTGAATCATCAGAGCATGTCTTTGGCATTCATCACCTTTTCGTACGAACTCCTTCGCATTTTTTTTCATGTCAATCCAGTAACAACCGACTCTAATTACTTTTTGAACCAATGATTCAACGCCTGAATGATTTCCGTAGGTCCCCTCGTGGACTTCTCTCAGAATGTACTCTGTATCTCCTTGTCCCAGACATATTACTAGTGGGCCATCAAACATTCTTTGTACAAGTTGAATCTGGCTATTTTTACGCGCAAGGTCCTCGATTATTTGGATTTGATGGCAGTTTCCCAGTCTTCAAATATTCTACATATTTGTTTCTCCAATCCCAAGTCAAGCTTGTAGAGTTTATTTCGGCGTAACCTTCTTCCACTACCAATTTTATGAGCTATAAAACTACACCCCAGTTGAGCTCGTCATCTTCGACCGATGACCCTAGGTTCGAGAAAATTGAGGATCTCGTGGCCAGCCATGGCATCGATCATGCGACTGATGTTGGGCAAAGGGAAAGAGTCCTTAGAACATGGCTTATTTAAATCTTTATAATCTACACACATTCTCAAATTTTCCTCTTTTTTAGGGACTTATGCTACGTTTGCTAACCATTCTGGGTATTTGACTTCTCGAATGAAGCCTATTTTAAGGAATTTAGTTACCTAGTCCTTGATGAAAACATGTTTTCTCGGACTAGGGTCCCTTTTTCATCTTGACCGGGTGGAATTTTGGGTCCAGACTCATCTTGTGAGTGGTTATCTTCGGTGGGATCCATGTCATGTCGATATGGGACCAAGAAAAACAATCTATGTTAGCTATAAGAAATTGAATGAGTTTTTCCTGAGGTCGGGGGTTAACCCCATGCCCAGGTATACCTTCCGATCGGGAAGACATTCGATCATTATGACTTGCTCCAGCTCTTCGAACGTTGATTTTGTAGCATCGGAATCATCAGGGACTATAAAGGATATGGGAACCCCGTAATCATCATCTTCATCGGTCCCATGTTTATCTGATTGGGTCGTGGTTGGTGTTGATAATTGCTATTTAGTTTCCTGCTTTGCATTCAAACTCGGTTCCTTTGATGTCTCTAGTGTTGATACCAGAATTACTTCTTCGACTGCAAAAATTTCCTTTTCGTCTTGTTGCTCCCTGTAGATTGTCTTAATCCATTCTAGCATTGGGAATTCTAACACCTAGTGAAGAGTCGAAGGCACTGCCCTCATGTTATGGATTCATGGCCTCCCGAACAGGGCGTTGTACCTCATGTCCCCCTCAATCACATAAAACTTGGTTTCCTAGATGGTTCCACCAGCGTTTACTAGTAACGTTATTTCTCCCTTAATAGTTTCACATGCCATGGTGAATCCGTTTAGCACTCGGGATGCAAACAAGATTTGGTCTTGTAGGTCGAGTTGTTCTACTACACTTGATTGAATGATGTTGGACGAGCTACTGGATCAATTAACACACGATTAACTCGAAATTTATTCATGAGTACAGATATCACAAGTGCATCGTTGTTGCGCTTCACGATTCCTTCTACGTCCTTGTCGCTGAAAGAAAAAGTTCCCTCTAGTATGTAATCTCGAGTTTGTTTCTCCCTTGTGATGGATACTTTGGTGCGCTTTAACATCGGACCTTGACGTGTTGAGGTTCTTCTTGCTTGGTTTGTTTATTAGATTCCCTGTTTCTGAAATAATTCTTGGATCGGTCACTCAGGAATTCTCAAAGATGCCCGTTGTTGAATAACTGGGCTACTTCCTCCCTCAACTATCAACAATACTCTGTTTTGTGACCGTAAATGCCATGATATTTGCACATCTGGTTTGGATCACTTTGGGTTGGGTCGCATTGTAGGTGTCGAGGCCATTTTGTTTATTTGATGTGTCTGATGGCCGATACGATGGTAGAAGTATCAACGTTATTCTGATAACCTTGGTTCTTCTTTAGGTCCGATAGGCCTATCGAAATCGTTGTTGCTCATGAGTCCCCGTTGCTCTGGCCTCTGTCAGTTATCCTTTCATTTTGCATATAACCCCGTGCAGACACACTGTTTCTTTTATCCTCATTGTACGGTTGATACGATCCTTGTTTGTCCTTGGTTCACGATCGATATCTCTCTTGACTCTGTCGATGGGCCTAATATGTAAACAGACCAGGAAGGAGTCCCTAGTTGATCATCTTCGAATCTGATCTTTGATTGATATCGGTTATGCACATAAGCCCAATTGACAGTCGGATATTCTATCATATTCTATTTCAACTGTTGTGAAGCCATCGAACTTCGAACATTAAGTTCTTGGTAAAAGCTTGAATGGCCCAATCATCAATGATCGATGGCAGGTCCATCCGTTCCATTTGAAATCGAGATACGAACTCTCTGAGTATTTCATTATCCTTTTGCCTTACTTCGAAGAGGTATGATTTCCGGGTTTCAACCTTGATATCCCTAGCGTGTGCTTTCACAAAAGAGTCTCCAAGCACAACAAATGAGTCAATAGAATAAGGGGGTAAGTTGTGATACCATATCACAGCTCCCTTTGACAGGGTTTCTCCGAATTTCTTCAACAAGATAGACTCGATCTCATCATCCTCCAAGTCATTTCCTTTGATGGTGCATGCGTATGAAGTGACATGCTCATTTGGGTCAGTCGTTCCGTTGTATTAAGGAATCTCGGGCATGCGGAATTTTCAGGGATCGGCTTTGGATCCGCACTCGGAGGGAAAGGTTTCTATACAAACTTCTTAGAATCCAAGCCTTTCAGTATTGGTGGCGCTCCCAGGATCTGATCGACCTTGGAATTGTAGGTTTCCACCTTTTTGTCATTTCCTTCGATTTTCTTCTTCCTTGATTCTATTCGTTTTGTCAGCTCCTCTAGCTTTTTTATGATCCTGGGTATTACCCGACTCGTTCCTACTCGACCTTACCGCGAACGGTTCCTCCCTATGAGTGATCTCTCAAGACGGATAGGGCTCGATCCTGCTTAGTACGTGGCTCTGATTTTGTAATTGAGCTATCGTCGCCTATTGATCCTGTAACATTTCGAAGATCATCCGTAGATTGACCCCGTCTCCCCTATTGTTTTGAGTATTATGTGTTATCGATCAGGCTCTACCACGGATAATATTCTCGGGGTAGTATGGAGGCTTGTGTCGATAGCCACATGTGAATTAGTGTCCAACGGGTCTGTGATCGGCTCCAACCCTACACCACTATATAGTGGCGAGGAGGGATCGATGTAGCTTTTACCTGAAAAGTCGGTATCGATATCCACAGGGAGTTATGATTGGTTGGGAATTGAATTTCTATCTAATCTAGCTATGTATGTTGTCTTTAATTACACTTCTAACCATGAGTGGGTGTGATTCTATTCTAATTGTATTACTATTGATTGCTGAAAATAAACTAAGTACAATATTTTTGTAGGAGTTTTCTCAATAGATAAAAAGCACTAGGGAAGTGACTTACACCTAGGCGAGTATCTAATGGGGTCTAGAACTTAGTACAAGCTTTTTGTATTTGAGGTCGTGATATAACCTCACACTTAATTACTCACTCTATACCTCACGGTAATTTGAGTGACTTTTCCCGAATTGGATTTCTCAAGCCTAATTGGGTGTTCAAACAGTGCAAGTGAAATTGGCTCAAGTAGGGTATTACTATCTCTAGGTTTAACCCTCTAATTGGAGCTATCAATCTCTTGAATTCACCCCAATTCCTTGTTAGCCTATTTTACCTAGACTTGGGCCCTCTTTCTTAAGAAAAGCCCTAGTCAAAAAGGCACGAATCGGTGTAGGAAACCAGTAATTCAACAGATAAAGCATAAAACAAGCTAAATATTACTAACCCATAAACAAATAAGCCCTAAAATTGAAGACCCATTAAATACCCATATTATGGTTGGGTCACAACCCTAGCTAATGGGTCTAGCTACTCATAATTAAGGTAGAAGTCAAAGATGGAGATGAAATATAAGCCATAAAAATTGATTACAAGAATAAAATATAAAGTTATAAGCTAAAGCTACTCTAAAATTACTCAAAGTGGTAAAGTGTTGTTGTTCACGAGCTCCCCAATACAAAAGATGACCTAAAATGTGAAAAAGATCTATTTATACACAGCTGAAATTACTAGACAAAAATGCCCCTACGGAGGTCCCGCTGCCAGCGTAAAACTGGGCCCCTCAGCGCATGGACTTTCACGGCCGCGCAATAATGAGCGTGGTCCGCGTTTCTCTTCATTTGAACCTAGACTGGAGTTAGTTTCCTAGACCGCGTAAATACACTCGCATCCGCGTTCGCATCAACCGTCGCCGCGTAAAATGTTCGTTGGTCGCGTCTTGTAATTTTAATCCATTTGCAACTCTATGAACCCTTAATCTCGCTCCAAGCGGAATATCAACCGACTCAGCGTCAGGTGGCTTCGCGACCGCATAATATTGACGCGGACCGCATTCTTTGCTTGGCCCAAGAATTGAAGGTCTCTGATTCTTGATCTACCGCTCTCAGCGCAGTTTCACTCGCGTTCGCGCTTTTGTAACGCGGTCAGCGGTCAACAATGAGCCCAATTCCATCTCTTTGAACTTCATTTTCATGGCAGCATCTCTGTAACCGCCTCTGCAGAGGCTCTTACGCGGCCGCGTGATAATAGCGCTGACATCGCTCCTGTGCCATTCTTTGGGCTTGTGCAAGTTTGACTCCTCTATGAGTTCATTTTGGCTTCTTTGCCTCATTTTGACCAAAGCCTGCAAGTAAGAAGCTTTAGTTAGTTTTCGGGACTACCTTAACACATTTTTTATCCAAAACCTAAGCAAAAGAGAGCAAATAGTTGGTTAAAACCCCTAGTTATCAGTACCTCGTTACTGTGCGCTATGTTATTATTTTCATCATGGTGACCATACTCATCGTCACCAGGTAGAGGTGCTAACTGCGAGTTTGACATTTTGCGCTTAAGCCTGAAATCAGAGACACTCCAAAGAACAAGTGTAAAATAGTGTGTGTTATGGACATTTGTATCAAATAACCACTATTATCCTTAGCCCCACGGTTGTTGCCAAACTGTTTACCCTCAAAATCTTATAACAATTGAATTTATAAGTGGTTTTAAGGATACGTGGATTAATCTAAACCAAAGCTATAGATTGAATTATAAATAAACCAAACAATAATAAAGTAAATTCAAACTGTGTGACTTGAACAGTTATAGCGTTGGGAAATAGGTCTCACTCAAACTGAATGTGACTGAAATGATGTCAAATAAAGAAAAATGGTAGGTTGTAGAAAGAAAATAATAGTTTAATGCTTTGGGATGTGTGTTACAATGTGTTTTGCAAATAATCAGACCCCCTTTATATAGTAGGGGAATTCTACTTTAGGTACAATTTTATAAAAGGTAAAAAATCTCATAATTTGCTAATTAACCGGTTCCTCATTGATACATGTCGAGATCCTCGCTATGATATATGACCGATTACGGATATTTTGGCATTCCGTTATCAGGTCCGACAATGTTACATCGGGGTCATTCAAACTCGGGGTGGATTCTGGGGTCATGGACTCGATAACCTCGAAGACAGGTTTTCTAACCTCGTATCCTGGTTCGCTGGAACCCGGGGTTGATCTTAAATTCATTAAGTTTTAATCCTGATTTGTCATGCAATAGATGTCATACAATATTAACTCAATATCAGTCATTTTCTTTTATGATACTGTATTAGTAGAAAAATAGGCATGACACGTGGATTAATGGTATGGTGACAGATGGCATGTGTATCCGGTTAATGAAGAAGAATGATGAGACACGGTTAAAATGCCCGCGGGGTTTACGAAAGCAAATACCGCATCTAACAACTCGAAAGGAAGAAAATAGGCACGATATGAATAAAGACCATAAAAGGGGAAGATTCATGAACATTGTGAATATGGTCAGGGAATTAGTGTTATCCATGATTATGCGCAAACACCTATTATTGCCATAGTCGTTACGAGTAATTTAAGTAACGACCAATTATGTTAATAACGTGTATCAATTAAGTAAGGGGAATAGTTACATCTTTGTATCCTTATATAAGGGTCCTTACCTTATTTTGTACAATTAACAAAATGCTCACAAATATATGCAATCAGTCTATTACCCTTATTTCTACTGATTGAAGATTTGTATCCATATTTCTTGGGAGAAAATTGGATTGGTAAAAAAGAGTCTCACACATAAGCAAGTTCTTGACAACTCAGCCAATGGTACGGTCAATAAACCCACGAGTGCATCAGCCACGGGAAGCCTAATGAAGAAGAAGAGATACGGTCACAATGAACCCAGACGAAGCTACGGGTAGATTCAAGAATCAACAGTTAATGACGTATACATTACGTAACTCCTATACAACAATTACTGTTATCCTTTGGTTATCCTTTGTAATGCCTCATTAATGTAATAATTATCCATTAATGAGCAATCATTACAGGAACCAAAACGTTGTATTAGGAAATCCCAATATAAAAGGGAGGAAGTGTAACCCATAAGATCATGTGAATTCTCGAATACAAGCTACTTTACTTTTCTGCATTCTACGATATAGACTATTACTCGATTTTTCTTTATTGTCTTACTTTCTTGATTATCAGTAACCCGTGTTCATCCTAAAATAGTTTTGGTCAAATAATCTATTTTCCAATTGACATCCTTTAAACTATGTCGAACACCAACAACAACGACGACAACAACGACGACAACAACGACGTCAACAACAATGACAACAACAACCAGCAAGGGAATAGAACCCCAGTTCCATCTACTCGAGGAACCCCACGTGGTTCAAGGGAGTCATCCCCAGAAAGATCTGATAATCATCGCAACAATAATGAGCAAACGGTAGAGCAGGATCGAATAAAGCAAATGATTACTGAATATGTGGGGCAAGCTTTGCAAGAATTTGCAAGGGGATTACCACAGGCACCACCAACACCACCAACACCGCCTCCAAATAATATAATCATCGCGAAAAATCCTCAGTCTGGGATAATAAACTCGGCCAAGGGTGATACTCCAAATGAATCTCTTGAAACGAGACTAGGTATGACTAATAACTCTGAGTTACAAAATTTATTGCTAACCATGCAGAAATAGATGAGAGAACAGAACGATCGCATCGAGAAAATCCCTGGTGTTCTGCTAATTATCAAAGGCATCGATGTTGATAGATATTCTCAACAGCCCTGGAAACCAAGTGCAGCACCCTTGCCCAAATATGGTGGAACAACCGATCCGCTTGATCATGTCACTGCTTTTACTACTGGAGTCAAAGGCAATGACTTAACAAAATAAGAGATTGAATCAGTCTTTGTCAAGAAGTTTGGGGAAACACTCAAAAAAGGAGCCTTAACATGGTATTCTCTTCTCCGTGAAAATTCTATTGATTCTTTTGTTAAGCTTGCAGATTCCTTTATAAAAGCACATTCTGGTGCACAAAAAGTTGAGAAAAGAATGAAAGATATATTCAAGATAAAGCAGGGAGACACGGAATTACTCCGTGAGTTTGTAGATAGATTTTAACGAGAAAGAATGCAATTACCCAGGGTGCCTGATAATTGGGCAGCCATGGCTTTTGCAAGCAACTTAATCGGAAAAAATTCAGAAGCCGCGAGACGGCTCAAGGAAAGTCTAAGAGATTTCCCAGCTACGACGTGGAACGATGTATATAACAGGTATAGTACTAAACTCAGAATAGAAGAAGATATCATTGCTCGTTCAAGAGATGAGGAATATTCCAGACCTAGACGACTAGAACCAGAAAAAAGGTCAGGTAAAAATAGGTAAGATCCCTACTTGGGACCTTCGGGACGTGACACACGTCCCAGGTTCGAAAATACAAGACCGTCGAGAAGAGATATAGACTCATCCTCATCTAGATCCCGGAGAGATCGAGATGAATAGTCCAGAGGTAATACCCGAATTGGGGACCATAACTTTAATGTAAGGAGTTCTGAACTTGTCTCAATACTAAGAAATATGGGAGACAAAGTTAAATAGCCCAAAGAAATGCGGTCTAATCCAAACAGGAGAAACCCAGATCGGTGGTGTGAATTCCATAATGATCATGGGCACAGAACTGCAGATTGTAGGTTCTTACAAGGTGAAATAGAACACTTATTAAAACAAGGCTATTTAACAGAATTGTTTAGTGATAAAGGTAAACAGGCATACATGAAGAACATGCAGGAGCCCCCAAAGCCTCCTTCTCCAAAACGAATTGTCAACGTGATACATGGGGGAGAAGAAGTAAATGGCATAGTTTGTCAATTAGCATCAAAGATCACAAGTACCCATGGAAAGCGGGTTCGAGAAGAAGCGAATGAAGATCAAATAACCTTTGATGATGCAGACTTTGGAGGATTGATGCTTCCTCATAATGATGCACTGGTAATATATTTACTTATTCATGACACTAACGTTAAAAGAGTATTGATTGATCCAGGCAGTTCAGTCAATATCATTTTGATAAAAGCCGTGGAAGAAATGCTAGGGGAGAATCAAATAATCCCAAAGGCACGAGGCATATCTGGGTTCGATAATTCTACAGTGATAACCAAAGGGGAGATTGAGCTTAACACTTATGCTGAAGTAGTAGTCAAAAACACGAAATTCCAAGTCATTGATACAAATATGGCTTACAATGTTATTTTGGGAAGGCCGTGGATTCATGATATGAAAGCGGTCCCATCCACCTTACATTAGGTAATAAAATTCCCTTCAGAATGGGGAGTGAGGCAAATAAGAGGTGATCAACAAACTTCAAGAAATATAAACTCGATAGCACTTCATAACAAAAAAGACACGGGAGATACAGAAATCTTTCAAACAGAGGCTGATGGCCAAACGGGTATGGAAAAAATCTCTGATCAATCATGTACAAAAGAAATGAATGTTCAAACAGGTACGGAAAATGATAGCAGCGAGACAAATCCTGTTATCATCAAGAATATGTTGGATCACGCAGATATAAATTCTAGACCAGACTTCATTCGTGAACCAGAAGAAGACGAGCATATCAAAACAACAGCCGAAGAACTCGAGGTTGTTCTGTTGTCTGAACAAAAGCCCGAGAAAAAGTTGTATATTGGCACAAAATTGCTGGAAAGGTTAACTCCCGAGCAAAAAGGTATGTTAATCAATTATTTAAAAGCTAACGCATATTGTTTTGCATGGTCCCATTCATATATGACAGGTATTCCACCAGAAGTGATGACTCATAAGCTAAATGAAGATCCATACTTCGTACCTGTTAAACAAAAGAAAAGAAAGCAAAAACCATTCAAGAATCAAGTGATTGACGAGGAATTCCAAAAACTCTTGAACATAGGCTCGATACGAGAGGTATAATATGAAGCTCAATCCGGAAAAATGCGCTTTTTTGGTGTGCAATCTGGTAAGTTTTTGGGATTCCTTGTATCTAACAGAGGAATAGAGGTAAATCCGGATCAAGTAAAAGCCATATAGGAAATACCCGATATTTTAACAAATAAAAAAGAGGTTCAAAGATTGACAGGAAGAATAGCAGCTTTGGGGAGATTTATTTCTAGGTCTTCCCAAAAAAGCTTTAAATTCTTTTTAGTTCTTAAAAAGCAAAATCAATTCGAATGGACTGAAGAATGTCAACAGGCCCTCAAAGATTTGAAGATCTATTTATCAAATCCACCGCTGCTATCAAAGCCAAAAGAAAGGGAAAGATTGTACATCTACCTAGCTGCTTCAGAAATTGCGTAAGTGCAGTACTGGTAAGAGAAGAGAAAGGTAAGCAATCATCTATTTATTACGTAAGTAAAACTTTATCAGATGATGAAACTAGATATCCACATCTAAAGAAATTAGTCTTAGCCTTAATAATTGTCAGGAAGGTTAGCCAAATGGACCATAGAATTGAGTGAGCACGATAACATATCAGCCTAGAATAGCAATTAAATCACAAATATTAGCTGATTTTGTAGTTGATTTTAGCAACAATATTACCCCTGAGGTAGAAAAAGAGTTACAACTCTTCAGCGGTGTCAATCAAGTTCTGTGGACCCTATTTACAGATGGCTCTTCTAACATAAAAGGGACCGGATTAGGCATCATATTAATATCACCCACGGGTGAAAAGACACGACATGCCATTAAATGTTATCCTATAACTAACAATGAAGTAGAGTACGGGGCTGTTATTGCAGGTTTAGAACTGGCACGGGAGTTGTCAATCGAACAAATCGTAATCAACAGTGATTCCCAATTAGTTGTAAACCAGATGCAAGGGACTTACATCGCTCGAGAAGCTCGAATGCAACAATATTTAGAAAAGGCACGAGAACTTGTAAGACAGTTCAAAACGTGGAAGGTGATACAAATACCTAGAGAGGAAAATGCAGAAGCCGATGCATTAGCAAACCTCGCAGCAGTTACAGAAGTAACCAATAAAGACAACACCATTGTTGTCCACCTCTTCCATTCAGCAATTGACCAAGACAAGAACGAGGTACCTTTCAATAATTTAACTTGGGATTGGAGAAACGAAATTCTCAATTTTTTGTAGAATGGTACCATGCCTGAAGACAGAAAAGCATCTCAAGCGCTTCGACGCAAAGCAGTAAGATATTGTCTAGTCCACAACACATTGTATCGCAAAATGTTTGGAGGACCCTAGCTAAATGCCTCGGACCTAATCAGATAGAGTTTGTGATAAAAGAAGTCCACGAAGGACACTGTGGGAATCATGCAGGAAAAAGATCCTTGGTAAAAACCTTGATCAGAGCTGGGTATTATTGGCCTAAGATGGAAGAAGACGAAGAGAACTTCATATCAAAAGCGACAGGTGTCAACGGTTCGCCAATAATATGCATAGACCAGCAGAACTATTACACTCGATCATATCGCCATGGCCTTTCATGAAGTGGGGAATGGATATAGTAGGATCTCTTCCCCCGGCTAAAGGACAGGTACGATTTCTACTCGTACTTACTGATTATTTCACAAAATGGGTAGAAGCAGAAGCGTTCAAACAAGTGCGGGAAAAGGAAGTCAAAAGTTTCATATGGCGAAATATAATATGTCGTTTTGGGATTTCAAAGGAGATCATGTGTGATAATGGACCACAATTTATAGGCTCTCAAATCACAGAATTCTTTGAGAGCTGGCAAATTAAAAGGATTGCTTCAACACCATATCATCCTGTAGCTAATGGAAAAACTGAGTCTACAAATAAGATCACCATCAACAATATAAAGAAGCGGTTAAATAAAGCCAAAGAAAATTGGCCCGATGAATTACCAGCAGTATTATGGGCATACAAAACTACATCAAAAATAGCTACGGGAGAAACACCTTTCGCACTTGTTTATGGATCAGAGGCATTAATACCCGTGGAAATTGGCGAACCAAGCTTAAGGGCTGCAATAGCTACGGAAGCAACAAATGACGTCAAACTTCAGACCAATCTGGACCTGCTTGAGTCACAAAGAGAAGCGTATTTAATACGGATGGCAGCTCAAAAGAAAATCATAGAGCGATATTACAACCGTAAAGCTCATCTGAAATATTTTAAGATTGGGGACTTCGTACTTAAAAAGGTTTTCCAATCAACAAAAGAGGCAGGTGCTGGCAAACTAAATCCAAATTGGGAAGGACCTTACAAAGTCCGAGGCATAGCTGGGAAAGGCGCATACGAGTTGGAAGCCATGGACGGCAGAATTCTACCAACAAGCTGGAATGCCATCCACCTGAAGAAGTACTACTTCTAAGGAAAAGAAGTACCCCCGGTCAGGTATCGCATGTTCGATTTTATCTTTGAATATTTGAATTTTACTAACTTTTTTAGATGATAGGCAAAAAGCTAAACCATCACCAAATGATTGTTTAACCAAAGAATTAGATTCCTTGACCAAAGCTATTTTAGGATGAACACGAGTTACTGATAATCAAGGAAGTAATGTAATACATAAATAAAAATTGAGTAGACAATAGTATAGAATGCAGAAAAGTAAAGTAGCTTGTATTCGAGAATTCAGATGATCCTGTGTGTTACATTTCTTCCCTTTTATAGAGGGATTTTCCTAGTATAATATTTTGGTTCTTGTGATGATTGCTCATTAATGGCTAATTATTACATTAATGAGGCGTTACAAAGGTTAACTGTAACTGTTGTTTTAGGAGTTACGTAACGTATATGTCATTAACTATTGATTCTCGAATCTGCCCGTTGCTTCGTCTGGGTTCATTACGATCGTGTCTCTTCTTCTTTGTTAATCTTCCCGTGGCTAATGTACTCGTAGGTTTCTTAGCCGTGCCTCTTTATTCCGTTCCTTCTCATAGAATCATGTCCATCTGTGGCATTTTCCTTGGTCCACGTAGTTGGCTGAGTTATCAAGGATTTGCTTACGTGTGAGACTATTTTTTACCAATACAATGATGACATTAGACCTGCAAAGACGCGAGGAAATAACATAATTCCCGGTCTAGGGTTATACTTTCTTATGGACGTTTTAAAGGGTTAAGCAGTCATCATCTAAAAAAGTATATACCTTCTAGTCCAGTATGTTTTCCTTTTTCAGGGAAAGGATCACAAAGAAGGAATAATCAAGTGCTCGAGATATCATTCTTCAAAGCTCAAACACTTGGGGGACTATATAATATGGAAGGCCAAGATGAAGCAAAAAACACTGTCGAAAGTCAAAAGCTCGAGCCTATAGAACCATTTACCCAGCAAGTCAAGTGGTACGAGCAAAATTAAAAGAACTGATGACTCCAGCACAAGAATTACAAAGCCTAAAAAACCTTCGAACCATGTTCAGATTAAAAGGAAAAGTATTAGCTACGAGGAAGAAATGTATATCTTTACACTTATACAAAAAATGTTGTGACAAAAACAGTTAGGGGTAAAAGATCATCATCATTGTACTTAGTTAAAAATTGTTATAATCAAAAAAATAGTTACGAAACCTTTGTACTCAAATAGAAAACTGTTATTCAAATAAAACAGTTACGAATGAAAGATCAAAATCCTTGTATTTTTTCTGAAAAATGTTATCACATAAAACAGTTATGAATTACGAAGCATTTCCCTCGTATTTATTATAAAACTGTTGCAAATAAAAATAGTTGCGGGTAAAAACCCAGTACTTACAAAAACTGTTACTAATAAAAAACAGTTATTTCCTTGTGTTAACTCGAAAATAAAGTTACCTATGAAAAACAATTGCGAAATACAAGTGATTATCAAATCTGTTAAAATAAACAGTTGCAACATGAGATTTAGATGATAATCGTAACACATGTAAAATGTTGTGGAAGTTCAAACAAAAACTTCTCACAAAAACATCCTTAAAACATATCAGAAATACCTATCACTCTATTGCATTTCAATGAAGTTGAAACGTCTTCTTCATTAAGTATCAATCAAAAAGGGCCCTAGCTCGTAATTAAAGCCTATCATAAACAAAGGCTAGAATCTTATACGAACACTACACCTACTATGGAAAGGTTCAAAGTGATGTATGCATTTTCATGCAAAAAGTTAAGAGGTACAAACAAAAACCTCAGAAGAACAAAACATGCAATAGACTTAAAGAGTAAACTCAAACTCTAAACAAAAAGTCTTCAAATTGCATTAATATTAAAAAAAGCGGCTAAGGTAAAACTAAGTACTAACTAGTACTTAGCCGCATAATATTTACATTTTTTAGTGCCCCTAAGTTGTCAGTTGGGGACTTTAAAAGTTTCAAACTTACCCCCGATGGAGCTGGGGGTAACCACACCAATCCAAATAAATAAAAGGGGGGGGGGGGGGGGGGGGGGGGGGGGGGGGGGGGGGGGGGGGGAGGGGGACCAGATCTTCACTTTTCAGGACGAGGAGAGTTGACTTCTTCAGGAGGAACGGCAGCAACTTGAGGTGAAGAGGCATGAGCAGCATGGGCTTCATCAGCAGACGGAGAAAGTTCAAGACCTCGCTGGGTCTTCTCCATGGCCTCTTTGGATTTAGCAATTTCAGCATCGAGGTCGAAACCCTCTTGGCTCATCTCCATTAATGTATCAAAGCGAGCATTCATGTACGCCCAACTCACACCAACGACAGCCGCCTCTTCAAGTTCATTATAGTCATTCACCCACACTTGAAGCTCAGCCTTCAATCCATCTTTTTCAGCTTCAGCAGCTTCATGGGTGGCCCTCAAGGGTGAAACTGACTCCTCCAAAATGCGGACTTTATCTAAAGCTTCACGAAGTTCTTCTTGAGTCCGAGAGAGTGTCTGTACAAGTTCACCTGAATATTCCTCCTTCTGCCCTAGCAGATGCTTCAAGTTCCTAATCTCCTCCAAAGCTTGGGACAGTTGCTCAACAAATGAGGATTCAAGAATACTCTTATCCTTATCAGCTTGACTAGAAGAGGCCTTCTCTACCGCCAGTTCCATTGCTGTAATCCTCAACTGGTTCCTCAAGGTATTCCTTTCTTCTTTTCATGTCTACCCTTAATCCATCATATTGTGCCTTTAGATTGTCAAAATCAACCTGCAGCTCTGGTAGCTCTCTCAACCCATTCTCTGAATTTGAAACTCTTTTCATGAGTTCTAAGACAATAAGGTGCGTCTACAAAAAATAATAAAACAGTTAAACACGGTAAACTGTTTAGATAAAGAAAAATGTACGTATGAAATATACCTTCAAAGAATTGTGCACCACTTCATTGGCCCAAGTGAGAGTTGTATGGCTGGCAAGCTTGGCCTTCTCTTCAGAACCTATCAAAGGCTTAAGCCACACCTCAGGCTTGCTCGTCTTTTTGAAAATACTCCCTTCAACTGGAACCTCGATCATAACCCTCCGCATCTCCCTGCTAGAAGACTCTACTTCCTTAATGGAAGGCATGGAAGCAGGAACGGAGGGAGGAGCAACAACATAAATAGACGATCCAGAAATTGAAGGAGCCACGGGCACAGTAACAGGCACGGATGAATAAAGAATTGAAGAGACCACAGGCAAAGGAACGACAGAAGTTGTAATAGCTAAAGGGGAAGGAACACGAGGAACTGACGAAGCTTCCTCTCTCAAAGAGTCGAGGAAAACAACAGTCAGAGGAACGTCATTGGGAGCAAGGTCAAAACCTTCATGAAATAGGTACTCAAAAGAATCGCGAATGGGGGATTGTGAATCATTTCCAGAAGAAGAGGGTCTAATTGCCAACACAGAAGGAAGGGACTTGGGTGTAGACTCGTCGTCCAAAATTACTCGCCTTCTTCGCTACCGGTGCACCAAAGCACCCTCTCTTTCTTCTTCTTCTTCTCCAGAATGGGGATCACTAACCTCCCTCTTTGAGGAAGAGGAACTGACAAGGATATCTTGAGCATGGGACAAAGACATCTTCGGGATAGATGAAGCAGACACCCCACGGGCGGAAAACCCTATCAAAAAGGGAAAAGTTAAACGAGAATAAAAAATAAACTCAGGTAAGGCAGGAAGTAAGAAAAACTCCACTTACCATGGGTCTTTACATGCCAACCATACTTCGCAGAGAAGTATTTCCAGGACCTTTCTTCAACAGGAGCGACAGACACAACCCAAATCTTATGAAAGGAAGAAAGTAGATGCGAACCAAAAAAGTACTTACGTGCACGGTTCCACTTCTCAGGGAATGGAAGATTTTTCTCACCCACTAAACCAGCAGTGGGAACAGCAACATACCGGAGGTACCAACCTCTGTCTTTATCATCACCAGGGGTTACTAACACTCTTTTACTCCTAGCAGCCAGAGTAAAACCCTTTGACGAAATAATACAGGAGAATATAAATGAATAAGATGATTAAAGGTAAAGGGGACTGAAGCCAAGGAAGCCAAAACTCTCAAACACGCGACTACTCGCCATACCAACGGACCGACTTGTCCTAAACAGATATTGAAAAAATGACAGAACTCTATGATGACAGGATCAATGGGAGGCCTAAATCCCAATGTAAAAGGGTAAGTGTAAACAAAGGAATAACCAGTTCTATAAGACGTTATCCGTTGGTTGCTATTCGGTACGTAAACAGGGACACCAAACCCCCAGGAACACTCCCTACGAACAAGAGGAACATGGCCTTCAATGATAATGGTCGCACATCTCTCTACACTATCTAAAGAAGTAGACTGATCAACAAGAACTGGGTTTTCCCTAGTGAAGAAAAACTCGGCAGGAATAATCTCGTCAACCTTAGGTTCACGGAGATCATCTTTACCTTTGGAAGCAGAATGAGAAGACCTGGCCCTAGGAGAGAGCAGAGATCTAGCAGAAGGAGGAGAAACTATTGGGGAAGAAGAGCCTTTAGTAGAAGCAGATCCTAAACTTCTCAACCTACCTCCCCTCCGGCTCTTAGACGGAGCAGAAGAAGATGCTAAATTCTCTACATCTATAATCTTTTTGGGCTGGTTTGATGAAGACACACCTACAAAGGCAAAGAAAAGTTCTTTACGAAGGAGGAGACAAGCTATGAAAATGTTCCGTGAAAGTAAAGAAAGTAAGAAGGGTATTTATACATAAAAACAACCGTCAAAACATGAAAAAACAATGATGGAAGGTCATAATTAAAGGTATCACTTCGGGACTGACGCAACCGCAAAAAACCCTAAAAGGCGCCGAGTCATTACAGAGCCAATCAGAAGAGGACACGTGGAAGGAGCATTAAATGGAAGTGACAGATGACGCCTAAATTCATAAAAGGATACAATGTTTCGGAGCAAAGCAACGGCAAAATATTCCCGCCATAAATGTGCATCCACTTACCAAATATTAATCGACAAATATATGGTAAGTGGGGGACTATCTGTATTGGTAAAAAAGAGTCTCACACATAAGCAAGTTGTTGACAACTCAGCCAGCTACGTGGACCAAGGAAAAGGCCACAGATAAACATGATTCTATAAGAAGGTGCGAGATTAAGAGGCACGATCAATAAACCCACGAGTGCATCAGCCACGGGAAGCCTAATGAAAAAGAAGAGATACCGTCACAATGAACCCAGACGAAGCTGCGGGCAGATTCAAGAATCAATAGTTAATGACTTATACGTTACGTAACTCCTATACAACAGTTACTGTTATCCTTTGGTTATCCTTTGTAACGCCTCATTAATGTAATAATTAGTCATTGATGAGTAATCATTACAGGAACCAAAACGTTGTATTAGGAAATCCCTATATAAAATAGAAGAAGTGTAACCCATAAGATCATCTGAATTCTCGAATACAAACTACTTTACTTTTCTGCATTCTACGATATAGAATATTACTCGATTTTTATTTATTGTCTTACTTTCTTACTTTATGTATTATCTAACACATGTTCATTCTAAAATAGCTTTGATCAAGGAATCTAATTCTTTGATTAAACGAAAAATATCACCCATCAATAAGTTTTCTTTCCCTCGTTAACTGAATATTGAGCTTAATTTGCTTTCTACACTCTTATTTTTGGAAAAGTGAAGTATTATTAGAAACCCGATGTTCTTTAATATTGACTTTGACAAAAAAAAAGTTTTTTTTGTTAATATCCTGTTTGGCCAAGCTAAAAAAATCATGTTATTTTGAGAAGTTTTTTTCTCAAAAGTACTTTTGGTGAGAAGCATTTGGTGTTTGACTAATTAATTTTAAAAGCACTTCCAATCAGCAATTAATGTTTGGACAAACTTTTAAAAAGTGCTTCTAAATGTATTTTGCTTTAAAGTGCTTCTCAAAAAAATATTTTTGGAAAGAAGCTACTTTTTTCTACTTCTCCAAACTGTTTCTGCTTCTCCTCAAAAGCATTTTTTTTCTCCTAAAATTTGGCCAAACAACGTTAACTTTGAAAAAAAGTGCTTTTCAACTTGAAGAAACTTGACCAAACGGGCTATAAACAGTTACACTTTCACTTATCCATTTTTAGGAGTTGTAAGGCCTAAGGACGTTGCACCTTGTTGCATACAGTGTCATGGGACACCTCTTTGTCAAAAAAATTCACCAAAATATAAATAGCAGTCCGGTGCACTAAGCTTCCGCTCGCAGGTTCCGGGATCGGATCACAAGGGTATATCGTTCACAGCCTTACCCTGCATTTCTGCAAGGGGGTGTTTTCACGGCTCGAACCCGTGACCTCTTGCTGGTCACATGGCAGTAACTCCAATTAAGAAAAAATTAAAATATTGAGGACAAATATGAAAACACTGTTTATCGTTATAGTGATTTGTTCATTAGTCCAAATTTTAAATATTGACGTTGTTTATGAAATATCATGCGTACGCCACTGATAAGGCCAACGTTTACGTTCCCAAATTTATTGTATTATATGATAAATATTTGAAGAATAATAATAAAAATACTTTTGTGTTTTGTTTCAATATTATATTGTAGAGATAATAATGATTTTTATAAAATATTTATATAAATCTTCCGTCTTTTATAGGTATGATTTCTTTCTTTATTGAGCAGCTAAATGAAAATATTATTCATCATTAAGGAATTTATATATTTTTATTATAATTTTTTTAATATTTAAAATATATTATTTAATAATAATTTGTAATTTTTAAAAATTATGTACTTATTGACCCTAAAATTAAAATTTGATTAATTTTGTTACAAATTGTATTGTGCAACAAATTTTGTAGCTTATGATTCTTTCGATATTTTCTTGAATCTTTGGAATTTCCTTGGATAAAGAATGGTTTAAGCAATATTTTATTAAATCAAATGGCAAGTTTGGCTTGGATTTCAAAAAAAATAAATCGAAAAGACAAATGTATTTTATTATTAGTGTACTACAAAAGCGACCCCACACAAAACTCTATATTCAACTATTTAATCACCTTTCAACAAACCTTATCCGGCATTCACAACCGCAACATATCTTCGGTTGTCCAAACTCTCGTTACTATGTCGTCGTCAACGAATCGTTGTGTCTGTACCGAGGTTGATAATACAAGCGACTGTGTGGGATGTGTATTAGCAGGTTATTTTACCCGGAAGAACACCAACGACTTGGCTACACTGAGTAACGATGTTGGGGGTATTTCTTGTCTTCATGCCTTTTTTAAGGAGATATCTGAGGAAGAACGATCTGAATGGATCAAGCTAAAGTTAAGGTATGTTATTTTCAGCTTGTATTTTTTCATAAGTAGCTAATAGATATATTTTTGTTTTGATAAGTAGGTAATAGTTCTGTTTTTTTCAGCAAGTTGGTAATAGACGTGTTCTACGGTAAAAAAAGATTACTTACTTTTTTGTCGTTTTTTATAGGGTCCTTCTGCCCAAGCCTCCAACTATTGACGATTCGATTGAGGTGGCGAATGAGGTTGCTGATGAGATTGATACTCTGCTCCATGATGTTGAGACTGTAATGGCGAAGTTGTACTCACAACCTACTATTCAAGAGATGAGGGTGAAAGGTCTGCGGGCACTAGTTGTGTCCCATTTCGATGCTACTAGGGCCAGTATTGAAGCCCTTCTTAAAGAGGTAGAGTCCCTTGAGCTTTGCAAACCAAAGCTGGATTTGGAAGGAGTTGAAATTGTTATAAAAAAATTGGGATCTTAAAGGTTTTCATTTGAACTTCGTATTTTGAAAAGAATGAAAGAATACTATAATAACTTAGATGAGTCTATATATAAAATTTGAGGAAGATTGTGTTGATTTGGACCGATTTGGTATCAAAATTCGTAGTTAAAATCGAGTTCAAAAAAATCTTGTACGACGTATGTATCAAACACGTATCACACATGCATCTCACAAACAAGTATACATGAATATACATGTGATACAAATATGATACCTATGCAATACACAAATGACACACAGTGTGATATGCATATAATTTTTTTCATATTCATTTTCTACTTCAAATTTTCAATCCAATCACCTCAAAACTCCACCAAATCTCAAGCCTAATAGAAGGAGCAAAGCAAAAACAATGTATAACTCGAGTCATATTTTTGCTATCTAGTGTAATTTGCTCTCAAAGATTACAAGTGTTGTAACCTCTTTGACCTGCTGGTGTGATTGGCAAAAGGGTCAAAGTGCATATGGCAAATTGGAAAAATCAGTTTATTTTGAGAAGTGTTTTTTAAAAAAAATACTTCAAAAATCTATTTGGTAGGAAGCAGTTCGTATTTGACTAATTAATTTAAAAAATGCCTCTAAGCAGCAATTAGTGTTTGACCAAACTCTTAGAAAATGCTTCTAAATGTATTTTTCCCAAAAGTACTTTTCAAAGAAGTGCTTATAGGAAGAAACTATTTTTTTGGTCAAATATATCCCTGTACTATCAAATATTGTTTAAATATATCCTCCGTTTCACTATCGGTCCAATTAACACTCTGCCGTTATACTATAAAACATATTTACCCTTAATTAGACGGAGCGCCACGTGGCAGCTCAGGAACGAATGACCCACCCCCAATTTTAAATGCCCGACCCTTGTTTTTATCGCATTACCGACCCATTACCATCTTCTTCATCTCACATACTTTCTTTTTACTTTATG
Organism: Nicotiana undulata; assembly: GCA_005239495.1. Classification (NCBI taxonomy): domain Eukaryota; kingdom Viridiplantae; phylum Streptophyta; class Magnoliopsida; order Solanales; family Solanaceae; genus Nicotiana; species Nicotiana undulata. Next base: position 198,759 of record ML274930.1, on the reverse strand, counting down.
CCCAATGTAATTAATTCTTCAATGTTTCTCAACTTCTTTCTTAAAATTTGAGTCTTCAAATCTGAAATTTTCTTCGGCAAAAGTTTTAGGATTAACTTCTCTATTTTGAATTGATAACTTGTTGTGTTTTTGTTATTTTGCATGGATCTATTAAATTTTGTTGTATTGTAAAACAGAGATGCGAAGAAAACTAAGTGAATACTCTTGAAGTCATGAAATGAGTTCTTATTTGATAATTGAGAAATGGAGAAGAGGAATAGATAATAATCAGATATTCAAATTGTATAAGTAGGAAATGAAGTATTGATCTTAATAGGAAATGAAGATCTTAGTAGTATGAGATCGGATCGGAGTAGTAGGAAATGAGTTTTTCTCGATTGCTTGTCTTTTTTTGTGAGAACTCCTAATTGTTCACTACTCTATGTCAATTTATTTCTATTTTTTCTTGTGTTCATCAAATTGTTGGAAATTTTTTTCCCTTTTTATTTTTCATAACACTGTTCATAAGATTGTAACTTTAAGTTTAACTAAAAAATATTGATGGAACTAATTTCTGAAGATGAAGAAGATGGATGTTTTTTTATTCTGCTTTTGGGTTGAATATGGGGGCGGTAGGGTGTTTCGATGAAGAAGAAAGAGAAGGTTAAAAAGAAAATGAATAATAATAAAATAAAGAGATTTGGAGGGTAATGGGTCGGTTTGGGTTAAAATAAGGGTGAATTTTAATCTGAACCGGGTATTTAAAATTTGGGGTGGGTCATTCGCTCTTGAGCTACCACGTGACGCTCCATCGAAATTAAGGATAAATATATTTTATAGTATAACGGTAAGGTGTTAATTGGACCGATAGTGAATCGAAAGATATATTTAAATAATATTTAATAATATAGGAATATATTTGACCCTTTGCCTTTTTTTTCTCCTAAAGACTTCACTAAACACTTCTAATTTGAAAAAAATAAGTTACTCCTTTTGAAAAAATTACTTTGGACTTAATTTTGGCCAAACAGACTATAACTATCTGACACCTAATAAATGAGAGATAAACCTTTAACCAGAAAAACAATAAATAAATTTCGCTAATACGGTGATTCCTTTCTCTTTTACCCCATTTTACTTTGCTTTTACCAGCCCTCCATTTTCCCCTTCCGCCGCCGCTTTATCTTATTTTTTAACCTTCTCCAATGGAACTCCTCACTGACGGCGACGGTCACCGGTCAAACGAGGTCGCTACTTTCCCCAACAACAGCCTTACTCCTTTTCCAGTATCCACTAACGCCGTTTATTCTCATCCAGCCTCCGTTATTACTCCACCGGAAATCGACCACCTTCCGGTTTCCCCTGCCCGTAAGCTCCGTCCGGTACGGTGCGGAAACGGCCGTAGCTATGTCGATATGGTGGACTCCAGCTGTGACATGGACGAAACTCTGATGAACTGCAGCAGTGATTTAGGAGGGTTTTTTAGTCAGTTCTCTGCTCAAAATGCAAATACAGTCATACCGAGGGAGTGTGTCTTTGAATTCTCGGCGGTTCAGCAAATGAAGTCGGTGTTTGATGCTGATTGCTTCAACTTGATCTCCCAAGCTCGTATTTTGGAGGCTGAATTTAGGTATTTTTATTTTAATAATAGCGGCATTTTCCGTAATCGCATTATTATGCTATTTGGTATGTCGGCCTTTGTGATATTTATCGGATTAGATTATGTGAGAAAAGTTCTTCATTTAGTGTATTGTCTTCTTTTTTAATATTCATTTGCAGCTTAGATGATTCGTAGTTACAGTATGGTTCTAACATTCTAAATTCCAATAGTTTTTGTTGCTAGTTATATTCAAGCCGTAGAAACAGCCTCTAGTAGAATGTAGGGTAAGTCTATGTATAATAGACTGTTGTGGTCAGGCCCTTTCCGGACCCGCGCATATCGGGATTAGTGCATCGGGCTGCCCTTTTTACAATTGGGAGCAAAAGTTAAATACTTGGTGTTATTGCCAGGTTCTTTATTTTCCTGTCAAAGAACCCTAAGCTTTTACATTTAAGCCTTGTGAAACTTATTTTAGGAAAAAGTTCCTAGCTTAGACCTCAGAAGTCAGTATTCAGTGGATGGATGGCTGGCTGATGTCATTTAGGGGAAATAAAGCAGCAGTTTTTGGCTAAAGAGGTCCTGAATTTACGTTGATGTTGGTAACAGTTATCGGTATATCAAAATGTTTCAAACTTACTACCAAAGGTCAATTTTTTTCTTTTGCCATGCCAGCAAAATACTCCAAATAGTTCTGATGAATAATGTTGCCTATAGTAATCCAGATAATTTCATGACAACGATTTGTTCTAATAATATAAGTGATTTTCTAGGAAAGATTGATTAGTCTCTTACAAAAATCTGAAGATATGAAAGGATTTGCACTTGAATTTACGTGGATGCAGCTCATCTTCAGATGACAGCGAATCATCGGAGGCAATTGAAGAACAATTAAATAGGAAGAGGAAGAGGGAAACACGGGAGAGTCTTAAATTATATCTTGAAGACATGGTAAGGAGGCTGATGGACAAGCAAGAACAGATGCACAAACAATTAATAGAGATGATAGAGAAGAAGGAACAGGAGAGAATCATACGAGAAGAAGCTTGGAAGCAGCAAGAGATAGAAAGGGCAAAGCAGGACGAGGAGGTTAGAGCTGAAGATACATCTAGAAACTTGACCCTTATTTCTTTCCTCGAGAATCTGTTGGGTGATGAGTTCCAGATTCCAAAATCATCAGAAATGTCAAGCCGAGTTAAAGATGAAGGTGAAGTTCATGGTCAAGAAGCTGGCGTTAGATCTGATCCCTGTAATAGGAGATGGCCAAAATCTGAAGTGCAAGACCTTGTATCAATTCGAATTGCTTTAGATCACAAGTTTCTTAAAGGGGCTAAAGGATCTGTGTGGGAAGAGGTAGCCGATGGATTGGCAAAGAAGGGTTACATCCGGACTCCGAAAAAGTGTAAAGAAAAATGGGAGAACATTAACAAGTACTATAAAAGGACAATTGACAGTGGAAAGGCATGTCTAAGAAACTACAGATCATGCCCCTATTTCCGCGAATTGGACATACTTTATAAGAGCCACCTACTTTATAAGACCCAAGGCACCGGAGATTGTGTGAAGAGTGAAACAGAAAGCAAAATGGTGGAAGAGTAAATATTTGCCCAAATGCTGTTCCTGGATGTGCATGGAACTAAAGAGTACATAGGATTTATCAGGTTCTCCAAATTCTTTTTGTTGAACTTCACGTTGACGAACCAACACGATGAACTTATTGCTGCTGTGTTAATGTCATGATAGGTGTAAGCGAATCTCTTCCAATTAAATGGCTTTTTGTAGAGAGTATTTATGTTCCTTGAAATGGTTGAGGGAATTCGAATTCGAAGTTAAAGAGTCATTTTCTCTGCATGTTCTTGAATCATTTTGGTAACAAGAGTTCTCCTGGGTAGTTAATATAAATTTTAGTGAGATTATTTCTCCAGGGTGGACCTGTATTCTCAGATCGCTTTCTATAGTAAGAATGACTATATCACGTGGTCCTGATTTCATTTTCAATTTTCATAATATATAGCAGAGACGATTTGGAATTACCGAAAAAACGGAAAGTTTACAATTTACTTTAGCGTTAAACGCACAACAAAAACTACAGGTAACAAAAGAAATTAGTTGAATTCATACAAAGAAACACAATGAAATTAAACCAAGTAGAGATATATGCATAGCACTTTTACGTAGGGTTAACAAGTTTATCGGGTAAATATTTAAATGGAAACATTGAACGTCACTCATTTACCAGAAGAAGGAAAAACAAACATTCAAGGCCACTCTTTATTTCATTTTAAATGTGCTCTTTTGTGTTAAGTTCAAGTTATTTTTCATAAGGAAACCATCTCTAGTGTTAGATTATCAAATTTAAAGTATGTTTTCGTGAGTTAACTTCCCTTACTTACATGCGAAAAAGTAATTTTTCTCATAACAAACTTTAACTTTAACTTTTACATTTCATGCTATTTGCTCCACTTAACACGTAGACACTATTATTAATCGTTAGTACTCAAAATTTTAGCAAAATTGAGTACTAATTTTACTATTAATCTTTGATGCATGCTTTTTCAGAAAATATTTTTCATTCACCAACCAAATATTAAAAAACATTTTCTAGAAAAGCATTTTCCATGAAAAAGCTGGAGATTTTAAGACTTGAAAAGAAAGTGTAATGGTTGGCTTTAAACATAAAATCAGAGGGCAAGTCTTTGGGAAGAACAGAAGAGATTGCTCCATTTCGACAATTCCAATGTTCAAGAGGTACCCCTGAATCCTGATGTATTTATAGGATTTTTTTCAGCCGAGGAAAAGTAAGTGGTGATGGTGGCTTAGGTTTCATATCGTTGTTCAACTTAAATTTTAAATACTTTTTTTTTATAAATAAAAAATAATCAACCACATCATCTTCAAACACTTACTATGAAACAATTTATATATATATATATATATATATATATATATATATATATTTACTTGTATCTTCATCCATGCCTTCAAGTAACTTATTTATTAGGAAGGACAGTGAAAAATGAAGACAGATATGCCCCTCATCCAGTACCCAAGGGCGAATTTATAGGCAAAAATATGGAGCACGTGAACCCATAATCTTTCTATAAAATTAGATATTTTATGTACGTATTTTCTAAAATTAATTTAATATTAATTGTTGGCATCCACGTTTCAAGAAAGTAGAACGATGCATTTGGTTGAAGATTAAGTTAATTATTAAGAGGAATAGGAATCAATTCCCACTTAATACATTTTCTCCTCCGCGCACACATGTACTAGAAATCCTAAATCCACCATTTCTAAAACTAGCATTGACTATGCTATTCTACATCTTGGCTCTCCTTTACCTATATTGTGATTGTGAAAATAATTCTCAACCTCTCTTGCTTTCCTGTCTTCTCAAGAAGCAGTATGTGCTCTGTCTAGGCTCTCTTTTCAATTCTATTTTAGCTTCACTTCCTCTTGTTTTTTTTTGGGTAGTGGTGGGTGGGGGAGGCACACGTGTGTAAAAAGAGGTAATTTGAATGTATTCTATTTCAACGTAACATTCTGCTCGTTGAAATTCTTTAGCATCCCATGTTTTCCTGAAGCTATTTTTGATGTTATTTCTTAATATGTTCCAAACTTGTCTTATATCTACTTCCTTCATATTACAAGAATATGTCATTTATTAGAAGTTAAAAATCTGCATGTCGACGGGAAGCAAATGTTTTTCCCTTAGTGGATGGCAATGTGGCTGAACTGTATAAAAAAAATGTACGCGGGTGGCTGAGGAGAATTACTTAGCTTGGGGAAAAGGGAAGCTAATTAAGTGTGTTTGTTTGGAGGTTTATAGCGAGCTCACACAACCAATATTTTGAGCTTATATCTGTTAATCTTACTATAAGCGTCTGCTTTAGGTTCTAGTTGAATTCATTGTTACTGCAAGGTGATCCTGCCCCAATATCTATGAAGTTGTTGATTAGCAGATTATTATTTTTATAGTCTTCACTGACATTTTTGACGATGTCATCTTTACATCCTACCTTTTGAATTGAGTCGCATCATGGTATCAAGCTCTTGTACGAAAATCATTGAACTGGTGAATAATATTAGTTTTTCTATACCAGGTTGCAAACTCACTTAGAAAGGCACCGAACATGAAGATGAATATATGATTAGGGAGAAGGAGAGGTAATATTTACTGAGTCATTCCGTATGCTTGTTATCATATCTATTTGCGCGTCGCTATCAAATTTGATTTGTAGCTAATTTGCACCAGGTACGTAGACATGCTGGGAGAGTCAGCCCTCGTCTTTTGGTTCAAGTACAGTTGTTTGGAGCTGTTCTCAATTTCTAGTCTAGTTCTATGGATGCAGTTCTTTATTTCTCATTATTATGCTTTTTCATACGAAGCCAAGGCTGGCTGGCTATATAAAGAATGACGTTCAACCAATGATAACTTTAGGAAGCCGTTGAAGTCTCACCATGTACATCGTAAACTTATTCTACATTTTCTTACTATTTACAATATAAGGTTTACTGGAAGTTCTGTCCTTGAAAATCTTACAATTTTACTTCTTTGCTGCTGACTTGTATAGAAGCTCCCGAGCATGTGCACTTAAAAATAGAAATAGATGCTATCAACTGCCACTGCTGTGGCGGAATATATATGAAAAATTATTCCAATGTGAGTTGGTTACATACCTGGGGTCTTCAGATTGTCTACTAGTAAAGACAATGTCGCATCAGAATTTCGAGTGCTGCACCTATTGCAACATTTTAATGCTATAATGGTCTTTCTATACTAAACATAACATCAAGCTAAGTCAAGAATGTACATTTCAATTCTTTTTCGTTTTTACAAGCTGGAGTTTGGAACTGAACCATAAAGAGTGAAAGGCGGATGTTAGAGAGCGAATAAAAACAAAAAAATTGGGTTAAATTTTAATGGGATGGTAGGCCACCAAAAGTAGGACTAGGGGTGTTGGATCGGATATGGTTCATATCGATAACGGGTAATACAAAAACAAATAAATTATCCGGCCCGACCCATATTTAATCTGGATAAATAAGGGGTTAACGGGCGCATAATATGGATATCTATATTATCCATGACTTCTTAAATATGATCACTTTTGGAAAAATTCCTGGTCTCCCAAACTTGAAGAACCCCAATTTGAGGCTTTACAAGTGTAAATATTAAACTCATTAGGTATTCATTGTTTATCCATTTCCTAAATGTATAATATGGCTCTTATCTATATTTGATCCGTTTTTAAAAAGTTCATTATCCAACCCATGTTTCAATGGATAATACGGGTGGATATTATTTTCTTTTAACAATTTTACCACCACTAAGTAGGACAATGGTCTTGCTCTAATTGAGGTAAATGACCTTGTTCAGGGCGTGGCATCATACAAACGATAATTTGAATTTTTGCATATGCTTTTGGTGAGTCCAATGTGAGGTCTTGCTATGTGGCTACGTAGTGACAAGATTCTTTTGATGTTTGAAAAATGTTTAGGTGTCATGGAGACTAAAGGAGTTACTGTTGGAGCAAGGAAGAATATTAGCCAAGGCAGATGGCGCTAGGAGAAGACATTAGGCTTTTAACATGTACAAAGTTCAAAGGAGGTATAGCACCAAAAGATGCTTTACGAACTTGCCAACTCCTCAACTTTATGGAAGAGAGTTTCAATTTTTGGGCAAGGTGGTAGAAGGGCTTAGGAGGTGATTTTTTAAGGTCCCAGTCACCTTTCAAATGGCATGCAAAGCAACTCGTCCTAGTTGCCAAGATAATCATAGTGGATATATCAAGCATCAACCATCTTTACTTGCTAATTCAATACGGTTTTGGTTTGGCCGGCAGATATACTTGGGAGGACATATCCATGACATACAGAGATCACAGAACTTAAGTGAAATCGCATGGTTACACAGTTTTAAGCATTCAAAAGTACTAATAGAAAGGTCCAAGCAGCAGAAACAGGCTAAAATTTCACCTACTAGTTTCTTTCTGCTCAAGGTTCTGAAGATATTAAGTACATGGACCTTCAATCTACAGCTAATTATACAGACACCTAGACATAGGTTACATGTACGCTTTAATGGATGCAAAACACCCAATACTTCAACACAAAAGGCACCTTGGTTAAGCAACAGAGGGCTTGGGGATTGCAGAGGATGTCGGGTGTGAAAAAGTATGAAGGAGAAGGAAAAAGTAACTAGAACTAGTCTACTTTTACTATTAATGTACAATGTAACATGTGCTCCCTATTCCAAAGGGAATTACTGCCTGGGTGCTGCTGGCGTTGTCTGCTGATGGGTCTGTCCATAGAATCCAATACCAGGAGGACGATAAAATCCACCATTGGCAGGCTGCTGTTGAGATTGTGGCTGCTGAGTCTGGAGTTGCTGCTGTTGTGCTTGCTGGGGTAGTGGTGGAGGTGGCCTCAGTCCCATTGCAATTTGAGGTGGCTGAAGGCTGCCGGCACTATATCCATAGGGCATCATCCCCATCATCATAGCTGCAGACTGACCTAACTGACTTCCAGGGGAATTTGCTGGAGGTAAAGGTGGTGGTGGAGGTGGTGGTGGTGGAAACGGAGCTTGTATCTGGTTTGACGAATGTAAGCCTGAGGAAGGGGCAAGAGGAATGCTAATAATCGGTTGCTGTGATGAAGTGAAGTAAGTGGAATTACCCCCTTCGGAACTGTTCATATCAGAAAAAGTCATTGGCTTGTCTAACTTGAGCCGTTTCTCTGGAGATGCAAAAGGTAAGCTAGAAGAGAAACCAGTTGATTTCAATCCACTGCTCAGTGACGCAGCTTCTTCAGCAACAAGTGACGAAAGAACAGAGGTCAACATTTGAGCAGAAGATGTTGAAGCAGCAAGCTTTGCAGCAAGAGCTGCTGCCGCCCTTTTGCTTTCCTCTTCATTAGTTTTGGAATTTGCAAAAGAAGTCAAAGGATTGGGAGGTGGAGGCAAAGGAGGCATGTTGGGTAACTGCAGTGAAGGCTGGGTTGGTTCAGTTGCTCTTGTGGCATCAACTGGAAGGATACTAGTACTCAAAGGTGGAGCAGCAACACTGGGAAATGTCAGCCTCTGTCTTACATTTTTTGCTAGTTCGATCTGACCACGTGCAACCTGCAAGTCAACCAGCTGTGTCAATCCCAATCCCATCAAGGAACTAACATTAGTTCGTATGTTTGTAAGGAAACAGAAACACCATAGGAAAAGACTTCCAAAGAATCAAGGAGAGAGTTAACACGTACTTTCACCTTAAAGAATAGGATTGCAGCAACAAAAAAATCCAGTGAAAATAAAGATGGAATCATAATAAAAGTTCTCATCTTATATAAGCTATCCGATGATTACATCTTTGCAGATGATTAAAATTCAGGGTCAAAAGATGGAGATATGGTAGTTTTAAGACGGCTTTGAATCAAACTAGTTGAACGACAAAGCTCCAAGGACTTGAGAAACCCAAAGATATCAAACTATAAGAGCTCAAATATGCACAGCTTACACGTAAAGGAAGAGAGACGTGCCTGTTCTCCTTAATGTGGAAGAAAGCGATAGGCAGCACAAGTACTCTCTTCTTTTGTGTATATTTGGAATCGCACTAATACATGAACCAAAACAAGCCAGTGCAGAAGAATGCAATCAACAGAAAAACACAATCATGCTGTGGTTTATTGGGATCCCACCAATGATTGAGGGTGCAAGCACACCAATGCCAAGCATTCGAACATGTCTTTAGCAGGAACATGCTTACATTTTTTTTGGATAACCGTGGTGTTCAGGCTAGCTTGCGTGCACCTCGACTAATTCCACGGGATACCTGTCACCTAATGTTTCTTGCCTCCGCTGGAATTTGAACCTGAGATCTCATAGTCCGCACCCATTTCATTGACCACTAGGCCACACCCTTGGGGGCAGGAACAAGCTTACATTTAATGATAATAGGTCGACAGAATCAACCTGGTCTGCTATGGCAATGCTAGCAATCTGAATATATGCTACTGCTGACGCGTCCAACATTCAATGATAATAGGTCGAGAGAATCAACCTAGCGTGCCATTGAAGAATTGACACCAGTCATGAGTCATGACAGACATCACAACACTATTTTCACCCTATTTGAAACGAATAAGTCATTGCTTTTTGATCCCTCTCAAGTCACTCTTCTGATGGACACAAACCAAATATTTTAAGGCCCCGTTTGGTTGGGTGTACAAGGAGAATTAATCTCAGCATACGATTCAACATAAATTGTTCGAGTCACCAACTTTAATCTCCACATACAACTCAGCATTGCCAATACTTAGTTTGGTTAAAAATTTACCGTTCCTCTTTAGTAATACCAGCATAAGTCATGCAAGAATTTATATAATATATCATGCGGGAAACAATGTGGAATAAAGATAGGTGTATTAGCAATACATGAATCAAAATAACTAAAATGGCAAAAATGCCCTATTATCATTCAGACTTAACTTCTTTTCCCTAAAAAAAACATGCATCTATATTTTGTGTAGTTTGTTTGGATTTCTTCAATAACTCTAGCAGCAAATTTCTTGATTGTTTCTATTTTTCTTTCAAATGTTACACGTCTAAGACTAATTTGGTTTTCTTTTATTTCAGGTTACTCTAAAACCAGAGTACAGCAAAAGATTTACTCAACTAAAAAAATTCCTTTTAGTAATTAGTAGTACATGGTTTTATGATATTACGACTCCTTTAGATAGCTGCCATTGACTTCCACATTGCATGATATAAAATAGGGAATAGGGTCAAATATATCCCTTACTTTCAGATATTGTCTACATTTAACCTCTGTAATATTATCAGTCTAAAATTACGCCTACCATTATACTATTCAACCAAATTTACTCCTACTATCAGCAAACTTTTAAAAATTACCTTTTGATAGGTTAGGTAATCCAAAATCTCCCAATTTTCTTTTATTTAAATCGCTTGTTGTTCTTCTCGCACCACTATTTTCAGAAGTTACTACTGATGTGAATGCTATAGCAGCCTTTCCGAGCGAGCCTCTGGGATCTCCTGTAAACCCCCATGATATGGTAAAGGGAGGATATTAGGGGAAGCAGTGAGTGGAGATTCCCCTGCAGAGAGCCGGATGAGGGGAGACCCTCACGTCCGGTTCGGAGGGCGGGGATATCCCGACCCTACTATCATTATGCCTTTGCAATGTTACTTGGTTCAACTCTATTTGTGACCTTTTCTCGTATGTGGGACTCTCTATCTTCTTGGGTAGATAATCGATCGTCTTTCATTTGGATAGTGAGTATACAAATTCTTCATAGATATTTTTAATTACCATTTCACTCACTTCTCTTCTTGTGATAATGGTTTTGGAATTGATTTAAAATTTTGTTTATTTATCAACCACATACACACCGTAGAATTCAGGTGGTCTATTTATTGCGTATTATACGCAACTGTTCATTATGTATGTACGTGTATATTCGAATATATTTTGTTATTGTCTGGTTAGTGTAGAGTTCGATCGACTTACTTAGCAGTGCAACATGTGTATGCATTTGATTAATGCAAAGTTGAATTCGACAATGTAAAGTCTCCAAAGAACTTCAACTTCTATCACTAATACTTGGAAAGTCTCCATACATTTGGTGCAACAAAATTCATTAAAATTGGGATGTTGTAAATACTTTTGGAATTTAGACAAGCTACCTAATTAAGATTATTCAGTTTATTATACTTTGTTTACTAACTGTTGTATTATTTTAATAATTATTTTTTTCAAATAAGAAAGCAGGTAAATGCCAACTATTACGAATATAGTGATCAAGAAGAAGAATAAGTGACTTGATTAAAATGATTTGGGAGATTTTGGGTCATATGACGGATTGAGGAGTAATTAATAAAAGTTTGTTGATAGTATGGGTAAATTTGGCCAGATGATATAACGGTAGGGATAAATTTGGCTGAATAGTATAATGGAGGTTAGATGTAGACAAATATTCGAAAGTAGAGAGATAAATATGGACATTTTCCATATAAAATATTATATCCATTATGATATAAAAATGTCAAATTCCATAAATATAGTTTCAGTGAGTAGACAAAGATTTTTAAACAAAAATGTACAAAGATAAAGAAGGTCAAAGGCTATAAAAGCAAACACACTTAAATTTTGTTGTAAAAATATATTAAATTATATTTCGCATACTAGTAAGTTATAATATAGAATAACCAAGACAATTTCTACAAAACTAATTCCTGCATTATATTATCTTTGCATTACAATCCCTGCATACTTTGATTTTGAACCATACGAGCCAACAACGACAACAACAATTCCGTTTCAGTCCTAAAAAAGGTTAGGGTCGACGATATGANATTCGGGTCTTGGCTCCATCATACTTGTCCTTATTTACACTAATGTATGCTATAGGTACACCTCTTGACTCCAAGCATCTCCATAAAACCTCCTGGTACTTTGTCGTAGGCCTTTTCTAAGCCAATGAACACGATATGCAAGTCTCTTTTCCTATCCCTATACCGCTCTAACAATCTCCTTAAAAGAGCTAAAGAACGGGTACATTGGAAGAAAAAGATCCATATAGGTGATACTTACTAGCTAGGAATAGGCTTTTAAATTTGACAAAACTTTTATTGTTATTACTATTATATATATATATATATATATATATATAATAGTAATAACAATAAAAGTTTTGTCAAATTTAAAAGCCTATTCCTAGCTAGTAAGTATCACCTATATGGATCTTTTTCTTCCAATGTACCCGTTCTTTAGCTCTTTTAAGGAGATTGTTAGAGCGGTATAGGGATAGGAAAAGAGACTTGCATATCGTGTTCATTGGCTTAGAAAAGGCCTACGACAAAGTACCAGGAGGTTTTATGGAGATGCTTGGAGTCAAGAGGTGTACCTATAGCATACATTAGTGTAAATAAGGACAAGTATGATGGAGCCAAGACCCGAATCAGAACTGTGGGAAGAGACTCAGAACACTTCCCATTGCATCAAGGATCAACTCTTAACCCGTTTTTATTTGTCTTGATGATGATGAAATGACACAGCATATTCAAGGGGAGGTAACACGGTATATGTTATTTGCATATGATATAGTATCGATCGATGAGACACACGGCAGAATTGACGATAGACGGGAGGTTTGGAGACACCTTAGAGTCTAAAGATTTCAAGTTGAGTAGGACTAAAACAGAGTACATGGAGTGCAAATTCAATGACACATCACATGAGACGGATGTGGAAATTTGGATTGACACACGTGTCATCCCAAGGACAGGAAGCTTCAAGTATCTTGGGTCAATAATCCAAGGAAACAGGAAGATCGACGATGATGTCACACATCATATTTGAGCAGGGTGAATGAAATGGAATCTCGCATCTGGTGTTCTGTGTGATAAGTCATTGAGACTTAAAGATAAGTTCTAGAGAGTGATTACTAGACCAACTATATTATATGGGGCAGAGAGTTGGCCAGTCAAGAACTTAAACATTCAGAAGATGAAAGTAGCAGAAATGAGGATGCTTAGATGGATATGTGCGCATACCAAGAGAGATAAAGATTAGGAACGAAGATATACGGGACAAAGTGGGAGTGGTATCCGTGGTGGACAAGATGTGGGAAGTGACGCTGAGATGGTTTGGACATGTGAGGAGGAAGAACACAAATGCCCTAGTGAGGAGGTGCAAGAGGTTGGTAGTGTTAGGTCTAAGGAGAGGTAGAGGGTAAACCGAGGAAGATTGGGAAGAGGTGATTGCCAATCTCCAGTGAGGACATACCCTAGATAGGAGAGCATGGGGATTAGGGTAGAAGGATAGTAGGTAGCCGACCAATTTCTTTCTACTCTACGGGAGATCATGGTGCTAGTTTAGAGCACTTTATCTACTCCTTCTTCCCTTATTAGTAGCAATATTATGATTCCATTATTATCTTATTCTTCAATTTTATCAATTGTTAATAATTTTGTTATCAATAATTTTCTTTTCTTTTCTTTAGTATTTTCATCATAATTTTTTTATTCATGTAGTTTTTTTTTTTCAAACCTCTTTTGGAAACGTTTTTCTTGAGCCGAGGGTCTATCAGAAACAACCTCTCTACCTACCTTGTGTATGTTGTTGCCGTTGTTGTTGTACCCTATCTTTAGCTAAGTCTGCATTGATTCCAAACATTTGTAGGTCTTTCGAGACGACTTCCTCCCATGTGATTTTAGGACTACCAAGTCCCCTTTTAACACCTTTATTTACCATAGCATCACACCTACAGACCGGTGTCTCCGCAGGTAACACAGAGATGACAAAACCATCTCAAGCGACCTTCTCTCTTTTGATCCTTAATGCGTGCTACTTGCACCTTCTGCGAATGTGGTCATTTTTAATCTTATCTAATCTTGTATGAATGCACATCCATCTTAGCATCCCCATCTCTACAACACTATCATGTGAATATGTTGGACTTTAGCAGCCCAACATTCAATACCATAGCATTGTGGTCGTATAGTTGTTCTATAGAACTTACATTTTACTTTGGTAAGCATCCCTTTATCACATAACACCACGGTAGCACTTCTCCATTTCAACCATCCGGTTTTAATCCTATGGGTAACATCTTTATCCCATTCCATTCTCTTGAAGCAACGAACTTAAATATCCAAATTGTTTGCAGTTTGGTACTGCAAACAACCTCAACTTTGTTCTTCTCATGTTGACTAAAGTTGCGGTGCATGTATTCAATCTTATTTCTACGTATCCTAAAGCTCTTATTCTCCAAGGTGCTTCTCATGCCTCAAGCTTTTGTTTGACACCCACATAGTTTCATCAATTAACATATTGTGAACCAAACAACCCCCCAAAACATAAATGGGGTCCTAATCTAAAGAAAAAAGAACTTGGGAAAGAACAAAATCTCCCACCCCTTTATTTGACCAACACCTATACTGGTGATGGCAGAGCACCTAAGACATGATTTTGAGCAACATTAAAAACAGCTGTAAAATGAGTGTCAAGGTGCTGGAAAATGGTACAAAACAAGGTAGGAAGGATCTTAGTCATCTCATCAAGACATTTCGCAGATGAAATTCATTTTTTTTATGATAACTAAGAAAGTCCCAAGGGCCAATGACGCAAGGTTCAAAACCCTTCTCCCCTTAAATACTAAGTTTTTGTCTACGGCAGTCAGTAGGGTTTGAAGTCTGTGACATGCACTAAAACACGCATCACACACTGCGTTGCTGGGACACACTCCCTGAAGAAGTCAAGTCATCTTGCAAATTGCTATCTACATCTAGTCACTGGAAACGACAAACTGGATAGCATAGCTATCTACATCTTCAAAAGAACAAATTGTTGTCTACATTCAGTCACAAAAAATGACAAACAGGATAACAAAGTACTATTGTAGGATAATTTGTCCAATGGACATTTTGTTCTGGAAGAAAAATGGGCATAGAGCAGTGTTTATAAAAGCGAAAAGCACAAACGGTGACAAGACTCCTAGGGCTTTAAGCGAGAACTGAGAAGTGAAGCACATGTTTCCTCGAAATGAAGAGCATAGTTTAAAGATGATACAGAAGTTGCTTAATATATGTGAATTTAGTACTCATAACATCAAATGCAACTTAAGGTACAAATTTTAGCATCTAAATGCCCTATAATAATCCAGCGCTCATGAAGTAACCAAAAATAAATAGCAAAAACAAAAGATTTTGAATATTTTTGGTACTTCATGCAGCTCAGAAGATGAAGTCATGAGAACTGAGAATAGTTGGGGGAAAAACAGTGATCCAAGGGATATGGAAAACCTTAAGGTTGCAAGAGAAGGAAATTGCTATCACAAACATGAGCTCTGAATACAGAAATGTAGTGATATATATGATGGCAAAGGAAAAAGTGACTGATCAAGAAGCACAATTGAGATTAGTGAGGAATTAAACTTATTCTGTTTATTATTCGGATTTGTTTTGGAAAACGAAGAATTTGATTAGAAATTGCACTCAGGAGGAGTGCAACTCATATATCAGAGCTTAATACAGACACAAAGAGACCCAAAATATAGAAAAATTATCATAATGATCTCACGATCTGGCACCAAAAGCACCACCCTAACTGGCCCCAGAATGAACCACCCCAAGTAACCCAAAAGCAAACAAAGACCTAACAAAATGACTCAGCTCATTGATTTCTTTTTGGAAAAGCCTCATGTTGAGTAATCTGGCCACCTCATTTAAAAGCTCAATTTGCTAGAGATAGCACACACTTAAATTAATTATGTCTTCAACACGACCTCTCATGTAGGGCCATTTTTTTAGGACTCATTTTTTTAGGGCCAAGCATGTGAAAATTCTTTTCAATTAAACTCGAGATCTCTGGATGCTCTGATACCACAATGGATAGCGTGATCTAATCTAAGAACTTAAATGATTAGAGAAAGCACACTTTCAATTAATTAGTTATGGCTTCAATAGTCTCCTTAGCCATTTTTCTTTTGGATCATCCAAAGGAAGCTTCACTTGTAAATGAATAGCTTCTGACATTAGCCCATTTAGAAACAACTGTACATGGGGTTCTAACCAGCAAAATTTTGAAAAGTTCTCCGTTCACTAGTCAAAGTTCTGTGACAAGTGACTCTAACTAGTCACCCCTCAATATGAGGAGCTCAATTCAAAAATGGAAAACGCTAACTCCTATACCTCAGGACAACTCAAAATAGAAAAGTTATCTTCTTTTTATTACAAGTAAAGAAATTTTTTATAAATGATAAATTAGCACTAAACTAGTGCTACAAGACATTATTACAAATCGTGCAGATGCATTGCCTGTACATCGAACACAGGTGTCAAGTTGCACCAAAAGACAAGCAAAGAAGTATAATTGTGTTTAAGATTAAGACTTTATAAAAAAAAGTTTGCGTTTACGGCTAAGTATCTCCTACACCTCGAATAGCTCACTTACCCTATGCTTTTCCAGTCCCAACTTCACCCCAACCCAGCAATATGCGCCACCACTTTCGCTGTCAACCTGAAGCTTCAAGCCGTCCTGCCATGCTTTTCTTCTCCCAAATTATCGCCATGGCCCTGAAGCTTCAAGGCGTCCTGCCATGCTTTTCTTCTCTCAAATTATCGCCATGGCCATCCAACAACAACAATTATGCCTCAACTCCAAACAAGTTGTGTCGGCTATATGAATCCTCACTGACCATGTTACTCCATTTAGGCTCACCTTATGCCACGGCCGCCCAATGAAAAAAAAAACCTCAAGTGACGCTTTATCTCATCCCCACCATTTCCACACCCGAAACCATAACTTTGCAAAATAAAGCTCTGGTGAATATTATTCCTCCCCTCAGGTTCCCGTCAAAAGAGAGCTTTGGTGACTTGCTTCAGGAACATCTCCCATGCCCATCACATGGTAACAAAAATCTCTCAAACTTCTTCCATAATTGCAGAACCTCTTAATAACTGAAGGCAACCACAGCCAAGGTTTCTCTACTCCCAACCCATCACTTTTAGTAAGTCGTCAAGCACAAACTAAACAAGACCAACTGTAACACAATCTCCACACCCAAATTACATAAAGAACTAAATTAATGAAACAAAAGGTAAAGAAAAAAAGATTATTACTTATTCGCAGCAGCTACAAATTACCAAAGTCCATATAGACTCCTAAAAGGTATAGAACTGCTCATCTAGATTGTTCTGCAAACAGCAGCAATTTTGATATGCAAAAATTGGCCCTACTATTGAAAATTGGAGAACATATAATCTAAAAGAAAACCATGGACACTAAATAAGAACCTAAAAGGTATGATACCTCCAATTGACTAGATTGCCTAATCTTGCCTCTTCAAACTTAATTTCCCTCAAGAATTTCACACACTTCATTCATTGAATGAGCCCAAAAACTACTCTATATCTGACTGTTCTCCAACACAAAGCAAACAAATCCTTTTGCTCAATACTAAAGTAAACTATATGTAAGATAATTCCAACAAATGATTCATGCAATTGAATTCTGTAAACGGAATATGGGATACACACACATTAATTCTCTATGCACCTGTGTTTTCTTTGCACATCTTTTCCTACTTTTTGAAAAAGAAAGAGATTTTTCCTAATTTTATGTTCCCCTTTTCATGTGAATGGATAAAATATAAAGAGATATGTGCAATAAAAGACTGGGATTGAGTCTACCTGCAGCCCACTGCGTAATAGCTCTAGCTTAGATTCCTGAAAATAGAAAAATTATTAGGGTTGACATGAGTGTTAAGACAGAAATAACAACAGAGAAAAATAAAGGCACTGAACTTGGTTAGCGACCAATAGGAGCATGGAAAACGCAGTCATGTAGCTTTTTGTGTAGGTTTCCTCTGCTATATACCCCTTATCAGAATGTAAGGTAAACATTGAAGGTCTAGAGAGGATTATGAAAATCATAGTGATAGGTATTACACAAGGGGTTAGATTATTTTTTCGCTATTTTTTTTCTTCTTTTCTTTTTGCTTTAACTTACCGAGGACATGACACTTGGTAGGAGGGTGTGATGTCAAGGACTAGGGTAGAAGTTTAGTACGAGTGAGCATATTTCTTTCCAATACTAGTAGTATTAGTATTATGCTTGTAATTCCTTATTCGTAGTTTGCTTTTTCTTCATGTTATTTCTTTTGCTTCAATTATCCTATTATCTTGTTGTAGATAATACTTGCTGCTAATGCGACGATTTCATCTTTTCTAGAGCCGGGGGTCTACCGGAAACAACATCTCTACCTCCACAAGGTAAGGGTAAGGTCTGTGTACACACTACCCTCCCCAAATTCCACTTGTGGGATTACACTGGGTTTGTTGTTGATGTTGAGGTTTGTTGTGTGTGTGTGTTTGGGGGGGGGGGGGGGGGGGTTGTTATAGGGGAAAACTGTACTTGATCTTGAAGTGCATCTTTCAGCTGAGAAATCAAGGTAACTCTCAATGATTCAGCATTCTCAAGCTGACTGACACATTGCTGAAGTATGTTTTCCTGTTCTTGCATCTTATCCATCAATTCAGAGCCCTGTAGATTTCCTGAGCAACAGTCAGCGCAAAACACAATGTCAGAAGTTTTAAAAAGAGCAATTACCAAAGTAATAGCAAGAAAGATAAAATACAGCATGATGGAGTTCATGATTATGAAATGCAAGTATAAAGAAACCAAGGACTAATCTTTCCTGTGACCCTGAACTTTAAGGAGGGCTTCTTCGAGTTCATGCATAATAAACCTTACAGAAGGCGACCTGCTTGTTGTTTATTCCCAACATAGCTATAGTTTATCATTTTTCTTGGTAATAAAATATTTTATTTGGACTGTCAATGCAATTAAGCAACTGCCCAAGAGTACCTTTAATACAAACAACATACTGTAGTAATATCAAAATTAACATATTTGCTTAATACATGATATGCTTGTACCATGAGTTACATGATAATAGCAATACTGGCAAATCTCGATCTCCTAGGATGAGTAAGTATTTTTTTTGAGAAAGTTCTTATCTATTGTAAATAAGCAACAGCTCAACAGCACCCTTAATTCAAATTCCTATATTTCTTCCGGTTAAAGCTTGAGATGGCAAAGCTGGAGTATTATACTGGGGAGGAATTTAGGAAACTGAGAAGGTAAATGCCGGAAAATTTTAACAGCATAGATGTATTAGTGTCACATTAAGCTGCAGGAGAATTCACAAGCAACATTTTTTAAAGATCACCATCTCCGGGATAGCACTATAAACAACAACCACAACTACCCAGTAAAGTCCCACAAGGGGGGTCTGGGGAGGGTAGTCTGTACGCAGGCCTTACCCCTACCCCGATAAGGCAGAGAGGTTGTTTCCAATAGACCCTCGGCTCAGGAGGACGGAAATAAACACGAAAAGACAAGTCATTAGTAACTACAACAGAAATCGTAAAAATAGTAGCATAAGCATAAAAACCATATGATAAATGACATGCAATAACAATATCCAGTATCTAAGGGAAGTGCGCGCTCCGCATAGACCTCAAGTCCTCTGAGATCAACCCTATCCAAACCCGCCCCACCCCGGGACTGAAGAATGAAAAGCTCTACTACCCCCTATCCTACAACCCTGATGCTTGACCTCCGGACTTTCCTATCAAGGGCCATGTCCTCGGAAATCTGCAGTCTCGCCATGTCCTGCCTAATCGCCTCTCCCCAATTCTTTCTTCGACCGCCCTCTACCTCTCCTCGAACCCACTAACGCCAACCGCTCACACCTCCTCACCGGGGCATCAAGGCTCCTCCTCCGCACGTGCCCGAACCATCTGAGCCTCGCTTCCTGTATCTTATCATCCACCAGCGCCGCGCCCACTTTCTCCTGAATATCTTCATTCCTAATCTTATCTATCATAGTGTGCCCGCACATCCACCTAAACATTCTCATCTCTGCTACCTTCATCCTCTAGATTTGGGAGTTCTTAACCGACCAACATTCCGTTCCATACAACATGGCCGGTCTAACCACAGCTCTATAAAACTTACCTTTAAGTTTCGGTGGCACTTTCTTGTCACACAAGACTCCAGATGCAAGCCTCCACTTCGTCCAGCCCGCCCCTATACGACTGGTGACCTCCTCGTCAATCTCCCTGTCCCCTGAATCACCGACCCGAGGTACTTGAAGCTATCTCTCTTGGGGATGACCTGAGATCCAAACCTCACATCCCCACCTACCTCACTCGCCTCAGCGCTAAACTTGCACTCCAAATACTTAGTCTTAGACCTGCTCAATTTGAAACCCTAAGACTCAAGGGTTTGTCTCTAGACCTCCACCCTCGCGTTGACATCGAAAAGATATTTGATATTAAGACAAGTTGACATGGCTTTCCCCACAGACTACTATATTCCATTTTCTGAGACCCCCATTCAATTTCTTAAGCTTAGGTTTACAACGTATGTAAGGTCCATTGACTTGATAGTTTTTCACAAACTCTGTCTACCGCTACCGCTTGGAACTTGAGCTAGATTTTTTACCTTCTCCCATCCGCCAGACACAAGGAACTCCCTGTCTCGAACTAGACCTTTGTTCACGTCAGCATAGGCTATTGGTTATGGACTTAAGAGATCAGACGGAGAAGAAGAAAAAGGGTTGTGTCTGCCCTACCTAAAATCAGGTGGGGAGCATTGACTAGAGATAAAGTTCAGGAGTTGGAGGAGAAGTTCCTAGCTATGGGGGCAGAGGAGTAGTGGTATGTGGACTATGAGCGGATTGTATTAGAAGGGCGGCGAGAGAGGTGTTAGGGGTCTCGAAGGGTTTCTCTCGTGGCCACAAAGGGTACTGGTGGTGGAACGAAAAGGTACAAGGGAAAGTGAAAACTAAGAAAGCGGCGTATTTAAAGCTAGTAAAGAACATAGACGAGGTGGAGAAGAGGCTAACAGGGAATGGTACAAGAAGGCTAAAAAGGAGGCGAAGTTAGCGGTTGCTGCAGCTAAGATCGCAGTGTTTGGTCATTTACATAAAGAACTTGGAGACAAAGGCGGTGACAAGAGGTGGTACGAGCTGGCCAAGGTGTGAAAAAGGAAAGTCCGTGATCTGGACCAAGTGAGGTGCATAAAAGACGGGTAGGGTAGAGTTTGGTTGGAGGAGGCAAAGACGGCAGTCATACTTCCATAAATCCTTCAATGAAAAGAGGATAGGAGCATTGTGATGGGCGATTTGGTGTACTCTAACTCTAAGTGGCATCGAGATTTTGGGTATTGTAGATGCATAAGAGTGAGGGGTCAAAGGGGCTATGCGCAGGATGAGTAGGAGTAGAGCAATCTACCTAGACGAAATCCCTGCAAAATTTTGGAAGAGTGGGGGTAAGATAGTCTTGGAATGGCGCTCTAGGTTTAACGTCCTTTTTAGGACGACCAACATCCATGAAGGGTGGAGGTGGAGTTCAATGATTCCGTTGTACAAGAACAAGGGGATATCCAAAATTGCAACAACTTAGGGGTATCAAGTTGCTACGCCATACTGTGAAAATTTGGGAGAGGGTGATAGAAAGGTGGATGAGGATTGAGGAGTGTTGTCTATTTTAAACCATGTCGGGACGGTCGACTACGGTAGCCATTCACTTTGGGAAGAGATTGGTGGAGCAGTATAGGGCAATGAAAAAAGGACTTGCATATGGTGTTCATTGACCTAGAGAAATCTTACGACAGTCACGAGAGAGGTTCTATGGAGATGTTTGGAGGCTAAAGGAGTGCATGGAGCTTATATTAAAGTGATCAAGGACATGTATGATGGAGTTAAGACATGGGTAAGGATAGCAAGAGGAGACTAAGAATACTTTCCGGTTGAAACGGAGTTGCATCAAGGGTCAGCACTTAACCCGTTTTTATTTTCCTTGGCAATGGACATATTAACGCAACACATTCAAGGAGATGTCATGGTATATGTTATTTGCAGATGACACAGTTCTGATTGATAAGACAAGAGATAGTGATAACGAGAGATTGGAAATTTGGAGACGTACCCCTGAGTCTAAAGGTTTTAAATTGAGCAAGACCAAGAAAGAATACTTGGAGTCTATGTTGCTCGGACGCTCCGAAAATGTTACCAGGTGCGCGTCGGATCCTCCAAATAGTGTATTTTTGGAGGATCTTACACGGGTGCGACATCATTTTGGAGAGTTCACACAACATAGCTTGGAGTGCAAGTTCATACCCAGGAAGCGAATGTGGATATGAGGCTTGATACCCAAGTCATTCTCAGGAGAGGGAGTTTCAAGTATCTTGGATCTATAATTTAGGGTGATGGGAGATTGATGAGGTTGTCACATATCATATCGGAGCACGCTGCATGAAGTGGAGGCTCGCTTCCGAAGTCTTGTGCGATAAGAATGTGCCATTAAAACTTAAAAGGTAAGATATAAAAAGTAGTGATTTGACCAACTATGTTGTATAGGGCAAAGTGTTGGCCAATCAAGAACTCTAATGTCCAGAAGATGAAAGTAGCTAAAACGGGGATGTTGAGATGGATGTGCAGGCATACTAGGTTAGATAAAATTAGGAATGAAGTTATTCGGGACAAGGTAGGAGTGGCCCCCGTGGAGAATAAGATGCGAGAGGCGAGGCTAAGATAGTTCAGGCATGTTAAAAAGGAGAAGCATAGATGCTACAGTCAAGAGGTGTGAGAGGTTGACCTTGGTGGGTAAAGAGTAAGGGTAGAGGCAGGCCAAAGAAGTGTTGGGAGAGGTGATCAGGTGGGACATGGCGCAGCTTGAGCTAACAGAGGACATGACCCTTGATAGGAGGTGTGGAGGTTGAGAATTAAGGTAGAAGTTTAGTAGGTAGTCGAGTGTTTCCCTTTGTCTTCCTAAGTTCAATAGTATTAGTGTTAATATGATATCATTTTATCCTTAGATTGTTATTACAGCATACAGCACTTTGCTATCTTGGTTTCAGTTTTCTTAATATCTTGTATTGTTATTACTTGTTATCAATGTGTCTTTCGTCTTTTTTTAGCTGAGTGTCTATCGGAAAGAACCTCACGACCCGTCAAGGGTAGTGGTAAAGCTGGGTACATCCTACCCTTGCCAAACCCCACTTCTGGGAATCCACTGGTTGTTGTTGTTGAGCATGTAATTAATGAATTGAAATTATTGGGTCTTTTCTCTTGTGAGCACCCTTTGAAATTTGCAAGGATTTGATGTGTCAAAGTTTTTTAAATATGATCCTTGATTACTGGACAACTTTTGGTAACAAGGAAACCACAGTCGTTACTCGTGTGCATAGGGTAAATCTTATTTCTGTGTAATAGCCCGCAAACCACAAAAAAAAAAAAACATACTAGGCAACCACCGCGCTACGGGCTCGACCGAGGATGTATATAAGTGGTATAAGACCCTAGATCTCCTCTTTGGAAGTCCCCTACTCAACCAACTCGGTCACTTTGGTTACTGGACAATCTTATCCATGCCTTTTTGCTCAAAACACAATAAATGACATTTGAAAGGGTTAGGCAAACCCATTAAATAACATCTCTTTGAAAGTTAATGGTCTTTGGTGCTTATGCCTATCTTTATCTTTTTATAACCGAAAATTCTGTTGTTTTTCAGTTTCGAAACTCGATGGATAATGAGCATGTTCTTCTAACCCTTCTCCAGTTACATACTTACATACCAAATTTGGTTCGCATCATGATATTAACGTGTAGCATGTGCCTACCGCACATGTCACGCTATCCTACCTTCATCATTGGACCACTTTGCCTATCTTTATGGCCTCTAACCACGAGTTAATATGTTCTACGATTATTATGCTAGAGTTTGTCATGCTAGCAAGAAAATTCTCACTCTTATATCACTTTACTACCCACGGGTTCCTTTTTCATCGAGACAGAGAACAGTTCTTGATAGCTAGTAGCATTAGAAGTTAATATATACTTATATATTAATATACAAGAACAACAATAACAAAACCGATATAATCCCACAAATGGGGTCTAGAGAGGGTAGTGTGTACACAGGTCTTATCCTTTCCTTGAAGGTAGAGAGGCCGTTTACGAAAGACCACCCGCCTCAACACAACAATAAATACAGTAGATTAAAATTTTCAGGCTGCACTTGCTGAAACAAACTGATAATACAAAGGTATGTGCACCTAAACATACACAATTTTCATATTTATAGGGTGGAAGAGTGCTCAAAATCCAACTAGTTTCGGATCTTGTGACATCCCATACACCTACCACAAGCGCTCAACCCAGCTGGTCAGGGGGCAGGCCGACCATAGGTTCGAATCTTGTCACCTTTCTTGTGAATCCTTAACCGGGTGATGGGAGTAATAAACCAAAAGTTCGAAAATGAGCACAAAATGTCAAATATATGAATTGTCTCCTTATTCAAGATTTGCGGATTTTTCCGTTGCAACACTCGCAACAAGAAACAACCACCAGCATATGGTGCAGCACGTGCATTTTGGTGTATTCTTTTTTCTTTCCTTGGCTTTTAGTTGCTTCATATTCCTAATAACTTAAACAATCACAAATGTGATTCTCCAAAAGGTAGATATCAACTTGCAGCAGTTGATCAAAAGTATTGAGTACTTCAAAGAGCAAAAGAGTTGTTGGCTATGAACCTCTAGAAACAATTACTCATCAATCAAAGAGACAGACTCCTGGCAGATAAATCATCTTTTCACCAGAAATCTCTCTCAAAGGACTATCATAGAGTTCGCAAACAAAGCAGATACTCCACTTAGAGCAAAAATAAACTTGAAAATCTAGTGCCCGGAATTGCAAGAGATATCTCCACTATAACCAAAAAATGACACAAAATGGATATGCAGCGCCAATTAAAGAGACAGAAAAGATTGTGGTATTCTTCACCCTGAGTTACTTAATTCCAGCAGATAATTTACTCTTTTACCTTGGGAAGAAAGGTTTTCAATATCACTCTCCAATTCCCCAGCACAAAAAACTGCATCTTTGCACTTGTTCAAAGCATCTTCCTCATTCACATTTTCATCATGAACTAGATGGAATGCTGTTACAATTTTTTCTGGAGTACAGCCAACAGCCAATTTCTGATGTTGAAATTAACAAAACATTCAGATTACCTAAACAACCTTGGCAAGAAACCAGCATGAATTTTGAGCAGAAAATTTGCATTTGATACTCACAATCCTTACTGAGTGAGCATCCTTTTTCACAACTTTGATAGGATTTGAGCTCTTCCCGTTGCTTACTGACGGACCAGGAGTCTTGCCCAACACTTCGTCTTTAAGATTCTGACCCCTGGATCCAAAAACTTTTCTCTCTTCCCATATATTAACCTGATATCACCCGGGGGAAAAAAGAAGAAACCAAAGAGGAAACAGTACGGAATAAGAAAATAGTGACATGGGCTTCGACAGACAGTAAGCTTAAAATCAACAAAAGAAAAATAAAGAGATACGGTGAAGGAGTTTCTTAGTAACTGCAGATCTAATAGCACCGTATCTTAATAAACCAAGATGACATGTCAAGTGTTTCACCCCACTTAGGCAGCTTTAGTTCAAGGCTTCAAGCAAGTGCCATTCATCACCATGAGACCACGTTCTAGACAAACTTTAAGGGGGCTGTCAAAGATGTGAGATAGTCCAAGCATTGGAGTAGAGTGAGATTGTTCTACTTGTGGCTTTCCCACATGTTACAAGAATTCTAGAGGAGTTAGAAGAGAATGCGAGTGGCTTTTCTTCTAGGATTCATGGCCTAATTAGCAACCATAGTAAAACATTTTTGGAATTAGGTTGACACCGCACAGGCCTTTTTGAGTTCTGTTAAACAGGTGTATAATTGAGCCTTTTTCTTTCTATTGTCAACAACAACTTAACCACGTGACAACGATAAAAACAATGCCCCTTAATACTAATGGGTATAGGGACTTCTCAGACTTCAATGCAACAGTTGGCACTCGTCGAGTACCACCAGAAGGTGATTTTAGAAAAACTAGCAGCAGAATACGACCCAACATAACTATTTGAGGTTCTTTAGGCTTGTAAAGCCTGTTACAGACTTTTTATCTCACTGCTTGTAAGAATATTGCTCTAGTTACATGGTGAAAGAAAAATATAAAAATCAAACCGTCATAAATAAATACACACACACACACACACACACACACACACATATATATATATATATATATATATATATATATATATATATATATATATATATATATATATATATATAAATAATCTAATGAGAACACCGGGTCAACTCCATGCCTTCACAAAGAAAAAAAAGTTTAAAATTAAATGTTAAAATCTTGACCTGCATGCGTAGTATCATAAACTCAAATATATATATCCGCCCTCACATCATATTCTATCATTTTTAATTTGTTTGTTTTTGGATAGAAAAAAGAATTTTGATAAAGGAAGTTGAGTAAAAAAGTTTCGGCAAATATTTCTCGCTCCTTTCTAAAGCACAATGAAGGGAAAGAGAGCTTTCTCAGTTTTGGTATCCAACTTTGCAATTAACAGCAGACTTTGAACCCACCAACCCTACAAGAAATAAAACTAGTGGTAAAAATCAAGAAACAAGGTGACAGAAGAGCTTCATCATAAGGCCAACTTCCAACAACACAAGTGTGTGTGTATATATATATATATATATATATATAGAGAGAGAGAGAGAGAGAGACAACAAACAAATACACCTACCAGAAAATAGAAAAGGGATTACCAGTCTAGAAGCCGCTTTCTTCCCATTTTCATCACCACTTTCATACACATGCTTCACAGACGTGGGAAGGACCTTCCAGAACTCATTAACAAACTCACTGCCCTTTCGCCGACTATTCTGCAGAATATCATTGGCTAAGTACAGAAATGAAACACGCTGCTCCCGCTGTGCAGATCTGAACAACTTGTCCCACGTTTCAACAATCTGCTTGGCTTTCTTACGATGTGAAATGCACCACCGCGACAAAGCTGATAAAATGTTAAGAAAATCATACCAAAGCTGAAAGAAGCACTCTGCATCAAAAATAGCCCTTCATGATACCAAAACTTCTTAAAGACAAAAAGAAGAAAGTTTCTGCTATTAGTACCAAAACAGACTGCATTACTGACGTCCAGAGCATTTTGAAAAAATAATACTCCCTCCAGTTGTCGTAGCTTTTGTATTTTGGTCGTGATTGAATATTATTTCCCGAATAGATAGAAGTTATACTATTTCTACTACATAAGATATAGTCAATATAAATTGTACCCATCTAGTTAAGAAAATGGACATTGGGCCTTACTCAAACCTAAAAGCTAGTTCATGAGGTGAGAATTAGGAAACGTCATATAATGAGACAACAGTAGATTATATCAACCAAATGTGGGATATTTAACACCCCCCCCCCCCCCCC
>ML274930.1:141717-171240 GCA_005239495.1 Nicotiana undulata | reverse complement strand
TTAACCCCACCCAGATGTTTATAAGAAAAAATTTTACCCCCCCCCCCCCCCCAACACCCAACACTTGCTAACCAAGAATTGGAATCGGTGCATCTCTAATACCATGTTTAAAAAATGGACTTTTTAAACTAGCTCATGAGAGAGGATTGTATAAGACTATATAAGGAGACATCAGCCCATTCCCCAAAGCAATATGGAACACATAACACCTCTCAAATGATTTTTTCATTTTTTCTTAATCAGTAAATAAAAAGGTTAAGTACATTGACTTCCACTATAAATTAACAAAACTCACACTTATCCTCTAGCTTAAAAGAATCACATTAGCCTCCCTCTAAAATAAAAAATCCATGGAAACAAACATAAGATGAGAACAAAATATGTGCAAATAGAACTTTTGATCAATACTAGAAGGATCTCATAATTTAATTATCCATGATTGTTTATGTCTGGCGTGACCACCGGATGAAATCCAGAGGGAAGTGGGGTAAATGGCCGATACTACTGGGAGCATGGTTTTCTAGATTCACAAAACGACCAGATTTAAGTTGTTTAAATAGCAGAACATTGCAAAAATATTACTCCTCCATTTCTGTTTAAGTGAAACTTTTCGCTTTTTGAAATTCAAACTATGCAGACTTTGACCAACATTCTGAAATGAATTCTTTCATCATATTGACATGAGAAGAATTGCAACTTATAGTACTATTCGTATAGTTTTTGAACATCTAAATTTTAACTTTAAAATATTGAGTTAATCTAATTCAATTAAACTGAAACGGAGGAGTATATGATATTCAACGATATTCTCTACTTCATAGTAGGAAAACTATTTCTTGCCTTCATGTGCTATATTATGCGAGAGCCCCTATTGCTAAATATCAAGATCAAGCCCCAAAATAATTCCTACTCCTCCTTAGCTTTTGTTTCTTTAAATAGTAGCAGAACAATAGAGAGCCTGGGTTAAAGTATCATACCCACCTAAGAACAAACTGTTTCTATGTGCCAAATTCAATTAAAAAGAATATGTCCACACATGAGGAGGCGTGTTAAGAAATAATAAAATAAATACAAGTTTTTCTTCTCTAACAGCTTAACATTGTAGATGAGACGCCCAATTAATTCTACATGGCATCATTACCTCCCTGATCTAGGTGGAAACTCAAATAGCACCTATCACCCGCAGCATATGGACAGCCTAATGCTACCTGCCCTACTAAGTTTCTTGTCTTTTTGTATCTTTGGCAGTCAACGCCACTATTTCTCTCTCTCTCCCATCTCGTGTCCAACGTTTCTTTTTTTTTTTTTAATGACAAGCGACGCAAGAAGATAAATAATTATGTGTACTTGGCGCAAAGCATAAAACTTCCAATAATATTACTAATATCATAAATATATGTCATTCATTTATCATTGTCCACAACGAATTTTCATTTGTAGAAATGCTCAATAATAATTTGGAGGATAGACATAGGCTAAAAAAGTACTAGGGAGAGGTGATTTGGCAGGACATGACGCATTTTCAGCTTACCGAGTACGTGACCCTTGGTAGGAGGGTGTGGGGGTAGACAATCGAGTGTCTTTCCTTTAATTTAAGTAGTGGTAGAATTATCCTCGTATGTCCATATTCCTAGATTTCTATCACTGCTTGGTTGCTTTTGCTCTAATTTTTTTATTATTTTGTTGGTGTTACTACTTCTTTGACTTTTTCGCTAATGTGTTTCTTTCTCTCTTCTATTGTGAATTATCATGCAGCTTGCTTTGAGCTGAGGGTCTATCGGAAATAGTCTCTCTACATGCACAAGTAGGTGTAAGTCTGCGTACACATCGCCCTCCCTAGACCTCACTTGTGGGATTACACTGGGTATGTTGTGGTGTTGTTGTTGACGAGTTTAGAGGAATGGGTTTTATTTAACTAGGGAAAGATTAAGAAAAGATCCTAAGAAGAAGGTTTCTAACTTTTTATTATTTAATTCTAAGAGCATATACTAAAAAGAACAATTTTTACTATTATTTATCCTATTAGTTTCTACTTGAACAAACAAACAAAAAAGTCAAACATTTGAAAAAAAAAAGTGTCAATTAATGTGCCGTGTCAGTGTGTACTCAGGTCTCTTTAGACTAAATGCAAGCAAAAAATTTTGCTCTCAACAGGATTGGAATTCTCGCCCAATGGGAGGAAAAGTTGGACCTTTGTTGCTGGCACCTAGGCCACTTTTGTTACTGTGGGTGGCACTCTATATTTTTACCATTTATTACACATATACACAGAATTTCGGGCGAAGCTTGCGGGTGGCGTGCCACCCCAAACCTACTACATAGATCTGCCCTTGATTTTGATCACTATGTCACCCTCTTCAAGATGAAGCTTCTAATTGGACAACTGGGCTAAGACCAAACTCAATGCAACAAGCTGAAGCTCAAACTTGGTGATTACATCCACACATGGTGTTTTCTCTCCTCAACTGTGATACCATGTAACGAGAGAGACAAGTAAAAGTATTTGTCTTGGCGATTAAAATTCAATGCAAAAAGGCTCCTCGTATTGGAGTTGTTAGCTTACTTTGATAAAGTATATTGCCTTATTTACTAGGCTTCAACTTTATACAAAATAATCTGCTAAAAATGCATCATTCATGAAGGGTTTTTTTTTCCAGATGAATCTTGCCACATTCTAGGCAATTTTATGTTAGAAATTTTCCCTTTCTAAATCAGCCACTTGTTTGACCCTTTAGTTCAAGTAACTTAGCTAACATCTCGAAATATCCATTTTACCAATGTATAATTCTAACATCCAACTTGGGCCCCGTTTGTGCATAGATTTTCCCAAGATATATTTGGGATTTATTTGGCAAATACATGTTTGGCCATAGATTTTGCCCATATTTTGGCAAAATCTCAAATTCACCAGAATTGGTGATTTTGGGCCAAAATCTCAAAACTTGGGAATTTTATACATGTTTTTCCAAAATAAAAAGTGAAATATGTTTTGAAAAAATCATGCCCAAACACATTTTCATCTTCACACCAAACTTCGCCCAAATCAAATTTTTCAAAAAAATTTGGAAACTCATGGCGAAACGCTAGCCTAATTAACTTTATAATTTACTTTCTAAATTAATTTGCTCACCTAAACTTATAATGTAGCATTTAGCATACTTGAAACGAAAAAATAAAAAGCTTAAGAACCTAATAGCGGCATGTTGACCTTTGCTAATATTAAATTTCATTCTATATTCCCCTTTTTCTTTTATATTATTTTCTTTGAGATTTTCCCAAGTTAACTTTTGTCCAATATTGATAATTTTGGAAGAATAAGGAAGATTCCTACTGTTTGGATACCGAGTAAAAGCTAAAGTTTCTTCCGAATAAGAGTGTCCCCTTCCCGTGTGAAATCTTGACCCTAAAAAGCACCCTAAACACTATGTTCAACCAAATATTAATTTTTATACGGAATTCCTAAATACCAATAAAACAATTAATTGCAAAAATTAAGCACTATTAACAGATTACATTTAACTTAAATGAGCTTCTATAAGTATTATGTACAAAAATAAGATATTAAGTCATAAAATTTACAAGAAAAGTATTTATGTATGAATCGTCTCTTTTTAATATATAATATGGTGAGAGCGAATAAGACCTCTTTTAAGCGGTATCAAAATCTTATTATCGCGAAGTAGCAGTAAGATGGTGCAGAAATATGTACAACAGGGTCACACAAGCTCACAAGCTAAGGTAATTTTTGAACCAGAGGCAGGTCTAGAATTATCTCAATTTAAAAGAGAGATAAAAATAATTATTTACACTAAAGAAGGAAAAAGAAATAGCAAAAAGGATAGCAGCTAACATAGCAAGTGGATACAAGTGACAGCCCCAGCCCTCAGGTAGTTAAGTCAAGGAGGACAACTATTTTAGGATTGAAGTGCCTAAAATAGGCACTTGTAGGATTTTACTGGGTTGTTGTTGTTGTTGTTGAAGTGCCGATAACAATGCTAGTAATAGATTAAAGTTGGAAACGGGAACATAATCCCCTGCGCTACCATGTGTCCATGTCAAATCCCAAATTACTCATCGGTGTCTGTCCCAAAAATAATCGAGTAACATATGCATGAAGTATAATCTTCATAAACAAAAAGGATACATTCTATGCTTTGCTGCGAACTGTTAAGCTTAGACAACTTTTCAGCCAATAGCTGGCCATCAAAAGCATCGTCACCCATCCTCCAAGTAAAGTTATTTTTTGGGTTATTAATCCCTGCTAATACCAGATAAACATGAAACACAAATTAGGAAATCATTTTACAAAGAATATTATCAAAGAGAGCAGGTTCCGAGATTTAGCAATTAGAAAACCAAGAAAACATGTCAATTTAAAGATAAGACAAAACAAAAGAAAAGTAGGACGTAACTTTCAAATTGAAGGTAAAATCATGAAATAAGCATATTCCACATATAAGAGCCAGCCAACCCTTCAATCTATGTTATGAAAGACATTCATCAAGTCAAAAGTTTGACAATTGACATTCTCTAAAAAAAATTGCACCTTCCAATCTTTGTTTCGGTAAGAAAAGAAATCTGTACTCATAAACAATAAAGACGAAGAAGAGGTCCAAGTCTCCTCAAGCAAAACAAGACATCAAGCAACTTAATCGCTTAGTGGTTGGACCCCAGAGAAAGCAAAAAAGAAAAACAAAGGATACCTCTCTGTATAACAAGGAACAAAGGATTACTCCCTTATAGTGTATTTCTGAGTAATAGTGCATATTAGGAACATATGATTACTGTTTTAAAAACCAAAGGCTGAAAGATTATGCATTTTACTTTGTCCGAATAGGTCTGGGGAGGGTAGCGTGTACGCAAACCTTACCCCCTACTTTGGGAAAGTAGAGAGATTGTATCCGGTAGACCCTCGGCTCAGGAAAGATAAAAAGATAAAAAGGAGAGATTTGTTAAGTGACCACAGCTAATAAAAATTAAGATATTCATATTTTTATTGAAAGAAGAAACTACTGGACTACAAAAACGGAAAACATCTCAACCTATGTCTCGTTTTGGATAAGAAGAAAACTTTTCAATCTAATAAGGCATCGAGCAATTTTTCATCCCCAAATTAAGTTCATAATTTTCTCTTTGCTCTTTTTCTATAAATTGACTAAGTGAGCGTTTGGACATAAGAAATGTGAAATTCCAAAAAAAAAAATGAAAAAAAATTTCGATCTTTGAAAATTAGAGTTGTGTTTGGACATGAATATAATTTTGGGTTGTTTTTAAAGTTTTGAGTGATAGAAATTTTGAAAACCAGCTTTTTGGAGTTTTTTAAATTTTCGAAAAATTCCAAAATTCATCTTCAAGTGAAATTTGGAAATTTTATGGCCAAACACTGATTTCGAAAAAATATGAAATTTTTTCATAAAAAAGTGGAAAAAAAATTATGTGCGAACGGGCTCTAAATATCTTAAAGAATCATTGGTATAATATCACTATGCATAGTCTGGCTGTAAATAGAGACTTTATGGTATCTGAATGTTTCTCTACTGATGGATGGCACTTGCAGTTGAGGAGATTCAATGGCTGGGAATACAAAGAGCTTACACTTTTACTGGACTTGCTACAAACTCTTTCTTTGAATGCAGGTAGTAATGACACACTTGTCTGACTGGCTAGTAAGAACAGGGATGTCTCTGTTAAAGGTTGCTAAAATTGTCTTCAAAAAAGAGCAGGCTGTTGAGAAATGAATTGGTCTTGGAAAATGATTTGGAAAACTAAAGCATCCCCTAAGTTGCTTACTTGGAAGGTAGCAGCTAAGGGTGCCTGTTCACTAATGGTAAACTTCAAAGAAGAGGTTTTACTTTATGCAGGAGATGTTTCTTTTATGAGAATTCTTTGGAGAGCATCAGCCACTTGTTCCTTCGTTGCAACCAAGTAATCACTTTGTCCAAAAATAATATGGAGTGTGTTGGGTCATGCCATGGGAAGTGAAAGAGTTTGCTGATTTGCTGGGATAGTCAGAGAACCTGTAGACAGCTGAAGATGTTATGAAAGACTATCCACGGCCACTATAATGTGGACTGCTTTGCCAGAGACTAACAAAAGATGTTTTGAAAGGAATGATACACCCTTTGGTATAAGGGCTGTAAAATAGAGGATATATCACACTTTTTGGATCTTTCAGATGACATGAGGATATAGGGAAGAAAATTTAAAACTTCCATTAATCTATATGCCTGGTGTAAGGAACACACTGTAGGGGAGGTTTCTAAGCTTGTTGACTTCATAGAAACAATGAGCTGATAGCTATTGTATTGTGGATGTAATCCCTCTTTGTTGTACTTTTGCAGTACCTCCTTGGTACTTGCTTTAATAAAACACCATTAGCTTATCAAACAAAAGAAAATCTGACATTGTATAGCCTGCCGTCTTGTTCAGAACACGATAAGATGATGAAAATAAATCTCCAGTTCACATGACAATCTGGTGTTTGGGTCCATTTTTTAATTTGTATAGGCAGCATCCTCTTTATGTTTCAGTTCTACTTACTGGTGATTAAGGAGAAGACCTAGACTTGATTAAACAATCATGTTGATAACTCAGTGTTAGACCTGGACCAGTCAATCACTCAGCAACATGGTGCAACTATTTTCCATGACCAAATGTCTTCAATATGTCTGTTAAGAAGTGGCCAAATCTTTCAGGAGCATAAGGTTCATCACTAAGGCAAACCACCAAAGTTGGCATAACCAAAGAGGCTACAATGCAGCTCCAAACGCGAGGAAAAGAAAACCCATAAGCAGTGGATGACTGAAGAATAAAGAATGCTTATCCTACATGCTTACCTAAACTTCTCTTAACAATTACTATAAGCCAAACAACCCAAGTCGGTCATCATACATCCTAAAAGCAAAATGCTAGGAAGAAAGATCATTTTAATAAGGAATGTTTACGCCCCAATCAGCAAGCTTCCGTCAGCTATATGAATCCTCTCTGACCATGTCACTCCATTTTAATTCATCTCAGATTTAAAGTATTTTAAGTGTAAGTGAAACTAAAAAGTCAATCAGAATCATCACTTTCCTCAAGTATAGTAAAACTTATTCTACTCCTTTTAACTTTTTAAAAACAAAAATATGTACCTGATTAATGTAATAAAGATAAGGTATATGTACCTCAATATATATACAGAAATGTGTTACCATATTCAAAAAGAAAGTATGTGCACCTCAAGTTCGCTGTTTCAGCACCAACTGAAGAAAAACCTAAAGGGTAGCAATGAAAATTTAACTTAATCAACAGCAACTATTTTTATGGACCGCTATTTAAGCCAATAAAAAAAGAGAAATAGCAACGGATAAAGGAAAAGTTAAGCTTTACCTGAAATTAGGACGAGAACATATCTAGATAATTTCGTTGCTTCCAAAAATCCCTAAAAATAATACAACAACGTTCGAGAGTTAATCACAAAGAGC
Organism: Nicotiana undulata; assembly: GCA_005239495.1. Classification (NCBI taxonomy): domain Eukaryota; kingdom Viridiplantae; phylum Streptophyta; class Magnoliopsida; order Solanales; family Solanaceae; genus Nicotiana; species Nicotiana undulata. The sequence goes on along the minus strand of ML274930.1, from coordinate 163,774 downwards.
AAAAATTCATATGCAACAAATAAGTCTAGGGAAAACTGCTGGGACGTGTAGGTACCGGCTAGCTGGAGAAGAAGGTAATCCTTTCAGGGGAGAAAAACCCTAATAGAAGAGATGGTTTTGCAAGGGTGAAGACGGATGTGGAAACCAGTCGTTGGGCGGAACCACACTACTATTTGGGCGAAAAATTAAAGGAGTAATACGAAATAGAACTATTTTTGGGTGATAACTTTGGATTTTCTCTTTTCTAACTTTTTTTTGGGGGGCCGAATTAATAATGCGATGTTGTTTTGAGAGGAAAAAATTAAAGAATAGGAGCAAAATGGTATTGCGATTGAAGTTTAGTTTTAATTTTGTCTTCCAAAAAATTATATAATAAAAAATAACATACTTTGTAACTAATGAAGTTTGAATTTGGAGCATGTCACGTGTATCATAGACGAGAGGTCCAACATCGGTAATAGTTGGGATGTGTTTGACTATGATACCATGATAAATGAATTTGGAGCCTACCTTAACCTGAGAAGTTAGTTTATGAGGCGATGATTGACCAAAATCATATGAGGTGACCAACGACCTCAAATCTCTCTAACGTGGGCAAACTCAACAACACTCTACCCACGAGAAAGCAATGGATGGTTTGGGTTGATATACAGTATAATGAGAGAGTAACGTGATCATTTCAATTCATATTAACTATAAAGAGAAGCATATTTGTCAAATCATATAGCCTAGAGAACAAGAAATACACATATTATGCCAAGAAACAATTATAAAGAAACCTAATTGAGATTATAATTTTGCTAGGAATAGGCTATAAAGAGGCATAATCGGAAGAAAAAAAATTGGCTTGGAGAGGAGCCTAGCGTATTTGCAACACCTAAAAAATGCCTAAGAACTTATCAAACAAAGAGATCACCCCTAGGTGACAAGGTGGTGTATGAATGTGCGATACACGCATAACGCGAATAGAGATCCATCATGTCGGTTAGAATTAAACTAAGTTAAGTATAAAAATTAGTAACTTCTCACAATGTAAATTCATATATAAATACATATAAACTCTTAATGGTAATTTGTGGAACTCCGTTGCTTAATAATGTGCTATATAATATTTTTCAAACTTGCTTACATATTAAAGCAAAAGTAAAACTCAACCACCACCCTCCGTTATTCTCGTAGTTTTACAAGTAATATTAAGTTCATTTCACAGACCGCCAAGAGATATGGTAGAATGGTACAAGTTATTTCATCTCTAAGTAGTGATTTCATATTCGAGCCATGAGAATGGAGTTTCTTTGGATAGAGAGTACAATCCATGATAAACTTTTTACGGCGTGATTTTGAGATAATTAGGCTAATGAATGTCAAACAACATATGCTTATACCAAAAATAATCTCAGAAGACTTCCAATGTACGACCCGTTTGCAGGTAGTACAATGCTTATTTACTGTATCAAGCCAAACTTTATAACAATAATAAATTTTGCCAAAATATATAAGAGCCAAAAAGACTATGCAGAGCTACTTATTGGGAGTGAGATCTAATATGTTAAAAGTTTTTACTACTAACAAAATTTCTTTTTTGTACATACATACACTGTCAAATACATTTGACATAAGGGTATTTTGTAATGAAGTGATCATGGAGTTCAAACTTTACTTTAAGTCTTGTGTTCAAATTTCAACTGTGTTTATTGTTGTAATTTTTGAACCCGTTACTAAAATTTTTGACTTTGCCGCTAGTCAATTGAAAATGTTAGAAATATTTGTACATTCCACAATAAAGGGTCTTAAACCATATTGTTATTTCACAAAACATATATTATCTTCGTCAATGGAAAGGTATCAATTTTCTCACCAAAAGTTATTACACAATCTATAGCCATGTCCCTTTTGACAAGTATGACTCTAAGCAAATGACTAGGTAAATTTTACAAGTAGTCATATAATTATAAATTTTTTTCACCAAGGTCATATAACTTCATTTTCTCACACAAAAAATATAAAATTTTCACTAACTCACACAAAATCATAGTGACCAAAAACAAATCCAGTAGTATTTTGTTATTTCATATTTTTTCGTTTTTCTTATTTTCAGTCTAATAAATAAAGTCAATTAAAATATTGAAAATATATAGTTTTAGCCTCTCCAAAAAAAACAATAATGCATATAGAAACGCATATTATATATATATATATATATATATATATATATATATATATAGAGAGAGAGAGAGAGAGAGAGAGAGAGAGAGATCATGTCGGGTGGTCGAATTGCGTCTTACTATTTTAATTGAATTATTATTTATTAGACAGAAATACAACAATAACATACCCAGTATAAACCCACAAGGGTCTAGGGAGGGTATTGTGTACACATACATTACCCCTACCTGGCGAGGTAGAGATGATGTTTCCAATAGACCATCGACTCAAAAAAGGTAAAAAGAGAGAGAAGGGAAGAAGACGACGAAGAAAGAGGAAGAACAAAAGAAAGAATAAGGAGACAAATGACGCTAAAAAGGGAGAAAAGACAACAACAACAACAACAACAACAACAAGTAAAAAAATAGGTAACATCAAATAGTAACAAACTGAAAAATATGATACACGGAGCGAACGAAACAATATGCAATTTCTAGCGGTCAAAGAATACGAAAAAAGCAAGAGAGCTACTAATACTACTAAAAGAACGAGAAACTCTCGACTACTTGCTAGTCTTCTACCCTAATCCTCGACCTCCACATCGTTATATCCTGAGTCATGTCCTCGGTTAGCTGAAGTAGCGTCATGTCCTGCCTAATCACCTCTCCCAATAATTCTTCGATCTACCTCTACCCCTTCTTAGCCCCGCCACGGCCAGCCTCCCACGCCTCCTAATAGGAGCATTTGTACTCCTCCTCTACACGTGCCCGAACCACCTCAGTCTCAACTCCCACATCTTGTCTTCCATGGGGGACACTCCCACTTTGTCCCGAATAATTTCGTTCCTAATCTTATCTCTCTTAGTATGCCTACACATCCATCTCATCATCCTCATTTCTGCTACTTCTATCCTCTGAACATGGAAGTTCTTGACTGGCCATCACTAAGCCTCATACAACTATTGAGAAGTGATCTGAGTCACCTCCCACTATCCCCAAACGAGTCTTAGCACTATCATACATGTCCTTGATTACCCTAGTGTATGCTACCGGAACGCCGCTAACCTCGTAACATCTCCACATAACTCCCTCGGGACTTTATTGTATGCCTTTTCTAGGTCTATAAACACCATGTTCTCTCCATATACTGCTCTACCGATCTCCTCACCAGATGAATGGCTTCTCTAGTCGGTCGCCCTGGTATGAATCCAAACTTATTATCAGATAAGAAAAAAATTGTGGAATAAGAAAATAATACTAAAAAGTTGTGGAAACCAACTTCTTCAGGCAAGTTTAATGTGAGTAGTGCTTGGCATCTAATGAGGCATAGGGAAAACCCTAATCCGGAATTCAAGAGTATGTGGACAAAGGGAGTGTTATTCAAGATTTCTTTCTTTCTTTGGAGGTTATGGAGGTTCAAACTGGCTACTGATGATATGTGGAGAAAGCATGGGTATATTTATATGTTTAGGTGTTTGTGATGTCAATCTCCACCGGAGGAATCGTTTGATCGTCTCTTCTTGACAAGAGCTATTGCTATTAGGGTTTGGAGGACTTCTTGACTGCTGCTGGGATCAATATTAAATTGGTGTAGGTGCATCAGCTTATGGCATGGTAAAATGTTGCGTGTTGTCCAAAATTGAAGGCACTATATCAGGTAGTGCCAATAATTGTTACTTAGGAGATGTGGAAGATGAGAAGCATAAATAGGAATGGAGGATCAATATTAGTGAATATGGTCATTCATGATATTAATAAGATATTGCACTTCTCGGCAAAGGCTAGGTATAGTTGGCTGCCTCACATACCTTATCTTTGGCCTGATATGATCAAGTTCTTTGAGGAGTACAAGCGTATCATTATCACCAAAAGAGGAGCATGGCAACCCCTCACATAATGGATGGTACAAGTGTAAGATAGTTGGAGCATCAAGAGGCAATCTAGGACCTATTTTTACAGGCTTTTGTGTGAAGAACATGAAGGAGATTTGGTATATGCTAGGGCACAAAAATTGGAGAAAACAACAAATATAGTAGCTGAGGCTAGGGAAATCAGGGATGAAATGTCTTTATGTGTGGATCAAGATTTCAATCCTCTTATAATGGACACAGACTCACTTATAATAAGGAGGATCATTGATGGAGATTGGGAACCACCTTGGTGCATTGTGGTCGAGGTTAAGAAAATCAAGGAGATGGAGGAGCACTTTAATGTGATATTCTAGCATGTAGTAAGGGAGGACAACAATGTGGCAAACCTTTAAGTTGTTCATGAGAAGTCTCACTGCAGACGCTCTATCTTGGTACATAAGTCAAAATCCCAAGAAATGGGCTAATTGGGTATGCATGGAATCAGACTTCATGGATAGACAGGTTCAATACAGAAAATGCACCGGATTTCTTCTACATACAGAACCTCAAAAAGAAACCGACAGAGACTTTCCGCGAGTATGCTACTCGATGGAGGTCAGAAGTCGCAAAGTCATGCCAGCATTAGAAGAAGAGCAGATGAACAAATTCTTTATTAGGGCCAGGATCCACAATATTATGAGAGGTTAATGGTCATTGAGTATCATAACGTCTCCGACATCATCAAACTCGGGGAAAGTTTCGAAGAAGGGATTAAGAGCAGAATGGTGACGAATTTTGAGTCAGTGCAGGCCAAGAACAAAGCAATACAGTCATGGGGTATATCAAAGAAGAAAGGGACATGGGCATTGATGGTAGCCCAGGGTCCAAAATCTCCACTCGCAAACCAACCACCTCCACCCACATACCAACCTTCAACTCTCATATATCCTCAACCCGTTACCGCCTACCACACTTATAACACCCATCCAGCCTATTATCATTCACCTCCAGCTCGTCCAAATTATCAAAAACCCATACCCAATTTCGATCACAGACCACCCAGACAATACACCCCTATTTCTGAACCCATTGACCAATTATATGAAAGATTAAAGGTTGCCGAATATGTCACCCATATTCCCGATGTGGCCATGGAAAACTCCTCTCAATGGGTCAACCCAAACAAGACATGTGCATACCATTCAGGTATGAATGGACATACTATTGATGAATGTCGCATTCTGAAATACAAGATTCAGATGCTGATTGATACCAAATGCATACAAGCAAAAGAAGCCACGCCCAATGTCCACAACGATCTCATCCCAGATCATAGGGGTAAATGAGTAAATGTGATATAAACGGATGAAGAATGGGATCCTGAAGGGTCAATTGGGCTTATTCGAGAAGGCGGCGACCCTAAAAAAATGCAGTCACACTCACTCCTATTGTGGTACAGATACAGTCATAGGTTGAAGTTGAGGTAGCTGCATCAGCTCCGTTTGAAATCGAAGTGACAACACCTGCAACTACACCTACTCCATTTGAGGTATAAGTAACCACACCTTTCACTATAACAGTGGCATCCACACCGCCATTCAAATCCAACGCCGTACCTTGGGATTATGTTGCCGAAACTAGGAGAAAAGGGAAAGCAAAAAATGGAAGAGTTCGGTGTTGCACAAGGGATGACCAGAACTGGAAGAGTTTATACACCTGAAAATTTGGGAGGGACAAGTAAGGAAGCCGTTGCCAAACAACCCATCATTAAAATTGGTCCAGATGATCTCTGGAGGGAAGTACTGGCAAGAGAATACTCTGTTGTTGATCATCCAAACAAAACTCCCGCCCATATATCCATCTTGTAGCTGCTACATAATTCCGAGGCGCATAGGAATGCTCTGATGAAAGTGTTCAATGAAGCGTACGTGCCCAACAATATCACCAGCGGAGAAATGACCAACATGGTGGGGCAAGTGCTGCAAAGCCATAAGATCACTTTTCACGAAGACGAGTTGTTGCCTGAGGGATTGAGTCACAACAGGTCACTGCACATCACAGTGCAATACGATGATAAGTTCATTGCCAGGGTTTTGATAGACGGAGGGTCCAGCCTCAACATCTATCCGCTGACAACTCTAAAAAGGTTGGGCAAGGGTTTGCATGAAATACGAGCAGGAGCTATGAATGTGAAGGCGTTCAATGAGTCGCAAAGAGCCGCGATTGGGGAAACCAATTTATGTTTGCAGATGGGTCATACTTGGTTCGATGTCGAATTTCATGTGCTTGATATATCCGCCTCCTATAATCTGTTTTTGGGACGACCTTGGATACATGTCGTTGGGGCTGTTGCATCCACTTTGCACCAAGATATGAAATTTGAATGGAATCATCAAGAGGTAATCATTAACGGAGATGTGAGCAATCCCATCTACACCAATCAAACCGTTCCGGTCGTAAAGAACATAAGGAAATTGGGTGGAGAAACTTATCACCGCATCGAGTATGTCAATGCAATTGAGAAATATAAATGGTGGAGCAGCAAAATAGAAAGCATACTAGCATGGTCAGGGTATGAACCCGACAAAGGGCTTGGGGAGAAACTCCAGGGCATTACCAAGACAATACAGCTGAAACGTCACGGTACAACTTTTGGGCTTGGATATCAGTATACTTGGCAAGAATATGATGATTAGTCGCCGCCATGGCGTGGTCCCTATTACCCTATCGAGCAACCAATGTCGCATTTGAGCCGATCTTTTCATCAAGCAGATACAATATGGGGATCCGAAAAAGAGGAAGCCTTGGTTGGGCTAAGGAATTTGTTCTTAGAAAATTAAGATATGGATTGCAGCGTGATAGTTGAGGAAGAGGAGGAGGAGGAAGAAGAAGGCCTTACCGTTCAGACGATGGAGAGAGGATCATTTCTCAAAAATTGGACCACTACACCATCAAGGTCACGACGAGTCTCGGGGTAGCATGACTGCTAGCATCATTTATTTTTTGAAAACAATTCTTCTTGAGCATTTTGTTTTAAACAATATTTTCAGTATTTCATTTCGAAAACATTGTTTGAGTTATCGAAAATCGCTTTGTTTGACATTTTAGTATTCACCAATGGCTTGATGTTTTATTATTATTATTATTATCTTTCATATCTTTCTCTCTACAACATTACTATTTCTTATCTTGATGAACCAACGATTGTGACGTGTAACGAGACAACGAGACAACGCGACATAAAGACAATGATTCGGAAGAGATAGAAGAAGAAGATGTGATGCCCGAGAAAATTATCAAAGAAGTTGAGAGTTTTGAGAACAAACTCAAGTCCAACCTGGACGAAACTGAGATAGTCAATTTGGGAGATTCTGAAACCATCAAAGAAACTCGCATAAGCATCCACTTGTCATCGTCAGAAAATGAAGAATACACTCGTTTCCTAAAAGAATATGAGGATATTTTTGCATGGTCATATGACGATATGACAGGGTTGAGCACATCTATTATCAGAGCAGATCAGTCCTAGAGAGTCTGCAAGCCGTGTCTAGTAGAGTCTTGTTTATGGTGTGTTGTGAACCACACTTATAACACATGAGGCTATTGGGCATCTAGGATTATTACTTTCTTCTTGATCTAGATCGTGCAATATAGAGCCTAATTATAAGTGTTCATTCCTAATTTTCTTTTTGTTTACCTTCTCACTGATGCCTAATACTACGAGACGACAAGGGGCTATGAAATTTATTCAGAGGTTGGATGAGGAGGTGGGAGAGGGCACAAGTCATGTGCCACATGCTAATGTAGATCAACATGAGCCACAAAATGAGGCTGATTCTCAGGCTCTTGGGGCAGCACCCCCGGAAGGGCGTAGAGGAGCTAACGCACCTCTATCTCCTCTCCTAGTTGTTCCTGATCAAGACCTAGACATGCAGAGTGTTGTATAATTGCTGACTCGAATAGTGACCTCTCAGGCCTAACACCAGACCCTCGGTATTGCTGATAGGTCCGTGAGTGCGAGAGTTCGAGACTTCGAGACTTTATCAACTTGGAACCTCCGGTATTTACAGGGGTAGATCCTAATGCTGACCCATAGGATTTTCTGGATCTTATGCAACGGACCTTACAAATTATACATGCCACAAATGTTTAGTCATTGGAGTTTACTTCTTATAGACTACGTGATATTGATGTGACATGGTATGAGACTTGGAAGCAGACTCGGGGGACTAATGCGCCACCAACGACATGGAAGGAGTTCTTTGAGGCATTTTTACAGCAACATTTGCCAATTGAGCTTCGAAGAGCCCGACGATATTGGTTCTTACACTTAGGACGGGGTAATATGAGAGTTCAGGAATATAGCATGCAGTTCAACTCTTTGGCATGGTATACACCAATTTCTTAGTGGTTTGGGGGCACACTTGAGAAATGAGTGCACTACAACTTCTCTAAACCCAGGAATGGATATTGCCCGTATTCAAGCATATGCACAGGGTCTAGAGGATCGTAGGAGGCAACAACGAGCCAATTGAGAGCATGATAGAGGCCGACATAAGAGGGGGCGGTTCGCAGGTAACACAAGAGAGTTTCGAGGTGGATTTAGTCCACAGTTTCCTAGGCATCCATCTTATCTAGTAGCCAGTGTGACATCACAGTTTTAGTGACAGCGACATGATCGGACCACTTATTCTGGTCCAGGTCATAGTTCACGAACCTCAAGTCCACAGTTTAGAGGTGAATTCAGTCAGATGAGGCATCAGTTTCCCAGATATGATCGATGTGGCCGAAATCATTTTGGACCATGTCGCCAGGGTTTTGATGCATGTTATGCATGTGGACAGCCAGGTCATATTATGAGACATTGTCCGATGTCAGGCGGAGGGGGTATGGCTCAACCGACGGCATTTGAAGGAGCTTCTTCTTCTTCGGTACGTCCTCCTAGGAAGAGTATGCATACATCAGCTGGAAGGGGTAAGGGAAGAGTTGGAGCTTCTGGTTCAAGAGGTCAAAAGAATCACATATATGCTTTATCGGGTCGTCAGGATTTAGAGTCATCTCCGGACGTGGTTACATGTATATTATCCATCTTTTCTATTGATATGTATGACTTGATAGATCATGGTTCTACATTGTCGTATATCTCCCCCTTCGTTTCTAGTAAATGGGATAGAGAGCCTGAATTGTTGCATAAGTCATTTGATGTATCTACGCCAATGGGTGAGTCTGTTGTAGTTAGACGGGTATATCGAAGTTGTGACGTGAAGATTCATGACCTCCATACATTAGCTGATTTGCATGAGCTAGAAATGGTTGATTTTGATATCAATATGGGTATGGATTGGCTGGCTTCTTGTTATGCCAATATAGGTTGCTGGACAAAGATTGTTCGTTTTAATTTTCCAGGTGAGCCTATTATTGAAAGGAAAGGTGGTGCAGCCGCCTAAGGGGAAGTTTATTTCTTACCTAAAAGCTCGAAGGATGATTCTGAAGGGGTACATCTGTCATTTGGTACGAGTGCATGATACGAAGGTGAAATCTCCAACCCTTCAATCGGTTTCCGTCGTTAATGAATTTCCCGATGTATTTCCTGATGAACTTCCTGGTCTTCCTCCCGAAAGATAAATCGACTTTGTTATTGATGTGCTTCCAGATACTCAGCCAATATCTATTCCTCCGTACATAATGGCTCCTGCTGAGTTAAAAGAATTGAAAGCTCAGTTGAAGGATCTTCTGGATAAGGGTTTTATCAGGCCCAGTATCTCTCCCTGGGGTGCACCAGTGCTGTTATTGATGATAGGTGAATTTGACTATAATTATGCCCCTAATGAACCACAATTTGTGTTGCTTTTAATGTAAATATTGGTAACAAAATGCTCTAATTAGTGTTTTTTGTGCTTTGCAGGGTATATGTCACGAGGAGAGGACTTTGGAGCAATTTGGAGTCAACTATGGAAATTTGAGGCCAATCACATGATACCCATGAAATGCACTGGAAGTTAAGCGAGAAAAGAACTGAAGCCACCGCGACCGCGGTGGAAGGAGATGAAGCCAGGAAAAATAGCCAACCGCGGTCCTGCTGCGACCGCGGTGAATCACTGGAATTTCAGGGACTAAAAGTGCAAACACGGGATTTTATTTCCCCAAACCCTATATAAGTGTTAAAATTCCGCCCAAGAGAGAGGGAGACCAGTTTTTGAGCAACAAATTTAGAGAATACTTCATTGTGGGAAGAGATTGGAACAATTAGACCTTCAAATCTTCTTCTTTCATCTCTTGTTTTGAGTAGTATAATTTTTATTGGGTTTTTGTCATGTTTGAGCATGAGTGGCTAAACACCCATTATTCTGGGGTTGTGATTAGCCATGAATATTGTGTTTCGACATTAATTTGATCTTGATTATAATTCGCTCAATATATGGTTATTTCTTCAATTCTGTGTTTAATTGCTTAATTGTTTGGCCANTTTGAGTAGTATGATTTCTATTGGGTTTTTGTCATATTTGAGCATGAGTGGCTAAACACCCATTATTCTGGGGTTGTGATTAGCCATGAATATTGTGTTTCGACATTAATTTGATCTTGATTATAATTCGCTCAATATATGGTTATTTCTTCAATTCTGTGTTTAATTGCTTAATTGTTTGGCCAGCAATTAGGTTCTATATACTATCTATGCTATGATTGGGAAACCGTGTATAGATTAGAGAAGAGTTGAAGAGAGCGCGATCTTAACCCTCAAGGGGAGCGGATTTGTGGCTAAGGATAGGAATATACCTAGTCACCGTGCTTAATTAGATATCATAATCTTAATGCATTCTAATAGATTAATTTCATAAGAATATAGACGTTAATCTGTTGAGAATAGGCGAGTAGTGTTTCGGGAGAAGGCTATGAGAACAACTATCAATTAATTAGCAACCATGAGTGAATTATATCAAAGGGAGAATTAATTAGAATACAATACGAATGGTGCAATCACAACTCTGGAATATTTGTCTCTACTGAATACATATCAACATTTTTGTTACTTGATAGTTAGTTAGTTTCTAGAATTGCAGTTTAGCATAATCACACTACTGGATCTTATTTTGGCTTGATTGAATAACAGTTATAGTGAAGTAGTGAGTAGTTTATACAAGTCTCTGTGGGTTCGACAATCCTATTTATCATTATATTACTTGTACGACCACGTATACGTGCGTGTACGTTTGGGAGCAACAAGTTTTTGGTGCCATTGTCGGGGACTTGAAAATAGACTACTTTCTAGTCTTTACTTTAATTGTTTATTTCACCTAGTCTAACGTTACTTGATCGTTGTTCTAATATCAGGAACTCTAATTGAATGCGAAGGGTCAGAAGCCAGGACATACTTGACGGCTTTGACCCCGAACCTGAGAGATTATTTCACATGAGGTTGAGGGAAGCAAGGGATACACACAATATTCAGAACTTCGTTCAAATTTCGGTGAACATGGCAGAGGAGCAGCACATGGCGGTTCAGGAGGTAGCAATGCCCAGTATTGCTAATATTACGTCCAGCATCGTGAAGCCCAGAATCACTGGGCACTTTGAGCTGAAACAGATCATGATCCAGCTACTTCATGCAAATGGGCAGTTTATGGGTCTTCCACATGAGGATCCTCAGCAACACATCTTGAACTTCCTGGAGATTAGTGATACTTATATCACTAACGGGGTTACTCCAGACTATGTGAGGATTACGGTTTTCCCATTCTCTAATCTATACACGGCTTTCCCAAGCATAGCATAGATAGTATATAGAACCTAATTGCTGGCCAAACAATTAAGCAATTAAACACAGAATTGAAGAAACAACCATATATTGAGCGAATTATAATCAAGATCAAATTAATGTCGAAACACAATATTCATGGCTAATCACAACCCCAGAACAATGGGTGTTTAGCCACTCATGCTCAAACATGACAAAAACCCAATAAAAATCATACTACTCAAAACAAGAGATGAAAGAAGAAGATTTGAAGGTCTAATTGTTCCAATCTCTTCCCACAATGAAGTATTCTCTAAATTTGCTGCTCAAAAACTGGTCTCCCCCTCTCTTGGGCAGAATTCTAACGCTTATTAGGGTTTGGGGCAATAAAATCCCGTGTTTGCACTTTTAGTCCCTGAAGTTCTAGTGATTCACCACGGTCGGCTACTTTTCCTGGCTCCAGTTCCTTCCACCGCGGTCGCGGTGGCTTCAGTTCTTTTCTCGCTTCTTCCAGTTCATTTCGTGGATATCACTGTGATTGACGTCAAATTTCCATAGTTGACTCCAAATTGCTCCAAAGTCCTCTACTCGTGAGATATAACCTGCAAAGCACGAAAAGCACTAATCAAAGCATTTTGTTATCAATATTTGCATTAAAACATCACAAAGTGTGGTTCATTAGGGGCATTAGTATAGTCAAATTCATCGATCATCAACTATCGTCAGCTCAACAAAGTGACTATCAAGAACAAGTACCCCTTACCCAGAATTGATGATTTGTTTGGTCAGTTGCAAGGTGCCAATTATTTCTCAAAGATTGACCTTCGATCCGGCTATCACCAAGCGAGTTAAGGAGAGAGATATTCTGCAAACGGCTTTCCGGACTAGATATGGCCATTATGAATTCCTTGTGATGTCTTTCGATCTTACTAATGCGCCAGCATCTTTTATGGATTTAATGAATCGGGTTTTCAATCCACTACTAGATATCTTTGTAATTGTTTTCATTGATGATATTCTGATATATTCTCGATCAGAAGCAGAGCATGAGGATCATTTGCGTGTGGTGTTGCAGACTCTGAAAAATAGGAAATTATATGCTAAATTCTCCAAATGTGAGTTCTGGTTGAATTCAATGGCTTTCCTTGGGCATATCGTTTCCGATAAAGGTATTAGGTAGATGGTACAAAATTGAAGCAGTACAAAATTGGCCTAGACCCACAACTCCTACGAAAGTTCGTAGTTTCTTGGGCTCAGTTGGTTATTATCGGAGATTTGTGGAGAATTTCTCTTCTATTGCTGCTCCCATAAGAAAATTGACACACAAAGCACTTAAGTTCCAATGGCCTGATGCCTGTGAAATGAGCTTTCATGAGTTTAGAAACGCTTAACATCAACACCTGTTCTAGCACTTCTTGAGGGATCTGAAGGTTATGTGGTATATTGTGATGCATCTAGGGTTGGATTGGGATGTGTTCTAATGCAGCATGGCAAAGTTATTGCATATGCTTCGAGGCAGTTACGGAAGCACGAACACAATTATCCGACTCATGATATTAAGTTAGCAGCCGTTATATTTGCCTTGAAAAATATGGCGTCATTATCTTTATGGTATTCATGTGGATATCTATACATATCACAAAAGTTTACAATATATATTCAAGCAGAAAGAGCTGAACTTGAGACAAATGAGGTGGCTTGAATTGCTGAAGGACTATGATGTGGATATTTTGTACCATCCGGGCAAAGCGAATGTGGTAGCTGGTGCGTTGAGTCGTAAATCCATGGGCAGCTTGAAACATGTAGAAGCTGGGAAATTAGAAATGACTAAGGAGCTATATCGATTGGCTAACCTGAGTGTACGACTACATGATACAGGTGACCAGAGTGTAGTAGTCCAAAATATTGCGGGGTCATCACTGGTAGCTGAGGTAGAAGTGCGTCAATTTGAGGATCCAGAGTTAGTCAAGATTAAAGAGAGCATCCCTTCTCAGAAGAAGCAGTTGTTTGAGCAATCTGATGATGGAATTCTAAAATATAAGGGTCGATGGTGTGTACCTAATGTTGGGGGAGCTTTGTAAGCAAATTATGACAGAGATGCACCAGTCTCGGTACTCAGTTCATCATGGTTCAACCAAAATGTATCATGATCTTCGTCAGCTATACTGGTGGAACGACATGAAGAAAGATATAGCCACATTTGTGGCTCAGTGTCCCAACTGCCAGCAGGTTAAAGCTGAACACCAGAAACCTGGAGGGCTACTTCAAAATATTGAGATTCCAGCTTGGAAATGGGAATCGATTAATATGGATTTCATTACAGGATTGCCCAATTCTCGCCGGAAGCTCGATTCTATTTGGGTCATTGTGGATAGGCAGACGAAATCAACTCACTTTCTCCCAGTTAGGACCACCTATTAAGCTGAAGACTATGCGAGACTGTATATCAAGGAAATAGTTCGGCTACATGGAGTTCCATTCTCTATTATATCTGATAGAGGTGCCCAATTTACAGTTAGTTTCTGGAGGTCTTTTCAAGAAGGTTTGGGTACTCTTGTTAACCTTAGTACAACATTTCATCCACAGACCGACGGACAAGCCGAATGCACCATTTAGACGCTCGAAGATATGTTGCGAGCTTGTATCTTAGACTTCAAGGTAAGTTGGGAAGATCATTTACCGCTTATTGAGTTTGCCTACAACAACAATTATCACGCCAGTATTCAGATGGCACCATATGAGGCACTATATGGGAGGAAATGTCGATTTCGTATCGGCTGGTTTGATGTTGGCGAGACAAAGTTGCTAGGACCCGAATTGGTACATCAAGCCGTAGAAAAGGTAAAGTTGATCCAGGAAAGGTTGCATACAGCTCAAAGTCGACATAAGTCATATTCGGATAACCGACGTCGAGACTTGGAATTTGTTGTGGGAGACTGGGTATTCTTGAAAGTGTCGCCTATGAAAGGTGTAATGAGATTTGGTAAGAAGGGAAAACTCAGCCCTAGATATGTCGGGCCATATCAGATTATTCGGAGAATTAGGCGGGTAGCCTACAAACTTGACTTGCCACCGGAATTAGACGCAATCCATCCGATACTTCACGTTTCCATGCTTCGCAAATTCTTAGGTGATCCTTCTTGCATCAACCCTATTGAGGATATTCAAGTTACCGAGGACTAGTCATATGAAGAAATACATATTGCCATTCTTGACCGTCAAATCCGTAAGCCACGGACTAAAGAGGTACCTCAGTAAAAGTACTTTGGAGGAACAATAATGTAGAGGAAATGACATGGGAAGTCGAGGAGGACATGAAGTCCAGATACCCTCATTTATTTGAGTCTTCAGGCTTATATCAAGACTTGTGTGATACAATCTTTTAGTACTATTTTACATATCGACCTTAATCCATCATACTTTGTAGTTGATATGCTTGAGACAAATATGGCAGGTGTTGCACAGATATCAACCAGTGACAGTTGAGGTAATTAAGTTATGGCTAACCTTCTTACTATCATTATTGTATAAGTAAATGGTCGTGTGGGGCCAAGTTGATATTATTATGATAATGTGTAGCCCTGTGTGGCCTTGGATATGTATGTTTGGGCTGATGACACGTTTTGGATAGTACTGTTTACAGGGGAAACTCTGGCGATTTTTTTTTTTTTAAATCTCAGAAGTTAGGTTAACCGCTAACATTCGAGGACAAATTTTCTTAAGGAGGGGAGAATGTTACACCTTATGTATTCGGCGTTATCATGCCATAAAGGGGCTAATTCGATAGGAAGATAATTTCTACGAGATATTTAAATGATGCGATAAGATTCGAAGTCATTTGAGATGTGATTAAAAAGTCGTTAAAGATCGCCGCAAGTTACGGGTTTTAAATTTCACTAAAATTTGGATAAAATGTTGATGAGCTTTTCTCCCAATATACTAGGAGTTATAGTGTGTTCTACCTACCGAATCGAAGGTCTATGAGTTTAGTTTCCAACGCAACAAACCGTTTGTTAAGACGACTCGGAGTAGAGAGATATTAACCTTTTCATACAAGGTTGCACACTGCTACGGGAACAGTGTGCTTGGTCGGTTTTAGTTAAATTTTTTTCTTTATTTAAGTCAATTAAATCAGAACCCCTGCGTATTATCCTCTCCAAAACAGAACCTAAAACCTGGGAATTTTCTCTCAAACTCCTCCCATCCATCTAGCCAATCATAACAGCAATTTAGTCATCCTCAAGATGGAGAACACCGTGGTAGCTTCGAAATCGTGAATTCTTCGGTGATTCACTTTTCGTAGGAAGACTCCGCCTTGAGGTAATTTCGAATTTAACGTAATTATGGTCACATAAGGTATGATTTAACTTCCTCTTTGATATTTGTAAACTTCTACCATAAGAATTCCAAAGAAATAGTTGAACCTATATAGAAATGTTAGTTTTTTTCTTAAGAAACCTCTCTTAATATGACTTGATTGTTGGGGCTGTTCTATATGGTTTTATTGTGTTGTTTGGATCTGTGAAGACATGGATGGAATTGCATCGATGAGGAGATGTATTAAAGTAAAATTTGGTAGTGTGTTGCGAGAAAATTAAACTACAAAAGAGTCTACAAATTCATGCCCGCAAGTTGTTCGCTTAAATGTCTCAATGAAGAGTTATATAAGATATGAGCTTGAAATTGATATTGAACTGTTCGTATTATGTAGGAAAGCATCCTAAGGCTTTTGAGGTCTCGGAAACCGTATATAGCTCCATCGACGAGGTATGTAGGGCTTTCGCTATACTTTTCGGCATGACTAGAATTCGAACAAATGTCTATTGAATTGTTTCGTCGGATTTGTGTTATTTCACCTTCAACTCATAAAGATGCTTAGACCTGATCCTTTCTCACAGATTGTTTACTTCAAACAATATCTATGAATTCTTGATTTTCCTTGTTACTTGCTTAAAAAGAATTAGAGCTTTTTTACTCGTTTTCCTTTCGACGTTCATATAAATCTTGAATAATGTTCGCTGAAAAGTAGCACTTACTTCAAAGGTACTCATAACACATAACTCTCATGTTCTTAGTACTTGTTGGCTCGTAGTTGAAAATTAAATACTTTAGTGACAACTATGATAGTCAGGGAATAATGATGATAGATCACTTCAACTCTTCTTAGAATACGTCTTTTAAGGTTAGTTTCGCATTGCACTTATATATGTATGTATTTACTTTTATTACCGAGCCGCACTATAGTCGGCCGGGTATGACACCTATTGTGTAACCACTGATCAGTTGGGATTACCGAGCTTCACGTGGCCGGGTACGATTCTACCGAGCCTTTATTATGGCCGGGTATGTTATAGATATTATAGCCCCACAAAGGGATTTATTGTTATATAATGTGATAAATTATAAGTTTGCGATAGTGAGCGACAATTACACGAGAATACATTTATATTCATGTTGAATTTTAGTTTCCCATCGAGGCTTGTTTCAAAATTCAGGTTGTCTCTATATCTCTTCTCTTGTTAATTACATTTTTTATGTTACACTTGTCGCCCTACATATTTCATACTGACGCCTTTTTATGCGATGTGTTCATTCCCACAGGTTCATATAGACAGGGCGGCGTGCCTCCTCAGTAGGACCCCCGGGATCAGCGTTGGATGTCGCACTCCACTTCTTCGGAGTTGCTGATTTTGAGTATATATGTACTATTACAAGTGTATATGTGTAGTTTTGAGTATGTCGGGGGCCTTGTCCCGGCCTGTTGAGATTGTCTTACACTCTTAGAGGCCTGCAGACTAGCGGTCATGGCATATATGTTTTTTTTATGGACCTATCGGCCTTTTGGATAATTGTTATACTGTTGTTGCAGCCTTGTTGGCCTAGGTTTTATATATATATATATATATATATGTGTGTGTCGTGTTGGGCTCTTCTGCGTGCAGGTTATTACGTTTCAGATTATATCTCATGGTTGGTTTGCTCGGGCCTTCGGGCATCGGGTGCCGGTCATACCTCCCAAGATTGGGGTGTGACATCTATAGTAGCTCGTAAACTACCTACCAATCCAATGTGTCCGCCAGTGAAGCATAAACTCAGAAAGTTCAAACCGAACATGAGCCTAAAAATCAAGGAGGAAGTCATTAAGAAGATCAAAGCCAAAGTCCTCAGGGTAGTTGAGTACCCAACCTGGTTAGCCAACATTGTACCAATTCCAAAGAAAGATGGTAAAGTCAGGATGTGTGTTGATTATCGGGATTTAAACAGAGCAAGTCTCATCAAAGGTTAAAGTTATCCAAGAATTACCACCACCAAAGAACAAGAAGGACGTGATGAGTTTCTTGGGACGCCTCAATTACATCAATCGCTTCATAGAACAATCCACAGTGATATGTGAACCAATTTTCAAAATGTTGAAGAAGGACGCCGCAACTAGTTGGATGCAATCAGCAATGCCCCTACTCCGTACACATTTTGATTAGTCGTGCCATCAAAGTCAAATTTCCATGCCCTCCTCTTATGTGAAAGTTATTTCCTCGTATGGGAACCAATCCTTAAACTCATGTTCCTCCTTGATAGGGTGCAAGGTGTTCTGCTATCACCCTTCCTTTTTGGTTACATACGTGATGTCGAATTCAGACAGAAGCAGTAACCATCTTGCGGTCCTTCCCGTTACGTTAAGGCGGGTTTCTCGAACAAATACTTTTTTTGTAGGTCCATGGAAGCTATTACGAGATTGTCAGAAGGCTTTTATATAAGAAAGTTTTAGACCTTTTCCTATAACTGAACGTCTTTGGCATTATGAGAATTGGGGAAAATATTTTAAGAAAAAAGGTCAGATTTGTCCCTCTACTTTAATAAAATATTCACGCTTATCCCTAGTTCTACTATCGGTCCAAATACATCCCTATCGTTAATAAAGTATATAAAAATAACCCTAACCCTAACGGTTGTCCACTGTGGCAAGGGACCACCTCAATAAAAAATGTCACATAATTAAATAACCCACTTCTTACCTTTCTTTCTTAATATTTCGTATTCATTGTAAATTTTTATTCTTTTTTCTTTCCTTTTCCCTACCATCAGAACCCCTCTTCTCCCTTGCCCTCCACCATTACAGTAAGTCATAAAATTTTGCCGAAAAAATTGTTGGTGTTGTGAGAGTAATTGGACAGCTCACCTCCAAAAAATAATTTATCTCTCTCTCCCTCCTACTTTATTAGCCTGCAATCTACCAAAAATTACCCCCACCACTAAAAACCAGATCCGTCTGAGCACCACCGGAATCCATCAGATCCCAAAACTTTTTGGCCCCGATTCACCTTCCAAGGATATGGTTGATTTTAACAATATTACACAGTTTATTAATCGAGCTACCATTAAGTGGGTAATAAAAGTTTGCCAGAAAAAGGGGTCTCTCTATTCATTAACAGTAGTCGAAACCGACGAGATCAACTGGTCGACTAACCATGGCAAAAACCAGCACTAATATCGTCCATGTTATCTTTGTGTTGGAGGAAACTATATGGGGGATTTCTTTACTATGCTACAATAATCTCGTTTATTGTTTCTTCTACATGTCGTCGATCATCCTCGGCCATTTCAAAACCCCTTGTAATTTTCTTATTTTTGGACTTACACACAATCCTTCTCTAGAATTCTCTCAATTACAACGGGCGCACAATTTTGTTGATAAAAATTATTCTCGTTTGGTCTTTAAATTAGAAGAGAAACACCTGAAAATTGAAAGGTAGTGTTGGTACATGAAATATTTAGAGAAATAATGAAAATGTGCAGTAAATAGTTTTTATGTGGAGAGATTTAGTACGATCGAAATAATTTATTGGGTCATTTCGTGGTGGAAAAGATTAGGCTAATCTAATTAGGGGAGAGAAAGGGACCATATGGCAGGGAAAAGAAAAAGAGAAAAAGAAGTAAAAAAAATAGAGATTTAGAGTTAATTATGTGGATTATTTAATTACAAGACATTTTTTATTGAGGTGGTCCCTTGCCACAATGGATAACCGTTAGGGTAGGGATATTTTTATCTACTTTCTTAACGGTAGGGACGTATTGGGGCCGATAGTAGAACTAGGGATAAACGTGGATATTTTATTAAAGTAGACGAACAAATCTGGCCTTTTTCCCAATATTTTATTAAGACCATCTCCAACCCTAATACCAAATTTCACACCAAAATGGTATAACACCAAATTTATTCCAACCATTACACCAAAAAATAATATTTCTTTTTATATTATTTTCTCTCATCTATATTATATTATTATCTTTTATTTAAATTTTATTTTTTTCCTTCAAACAAATTCTAATTTTTTTTCTCCATATTCATCACATATAATTTACATTCACCACTTATATAATCATTAATTACAAAATTATTTTAAAGAATAAATCAACTAAAAGTGAAATCATTATAAAAGATAATTAAATAAATATTACATCATAGTCAAATTTAATTTAAGTACCACATAAATATTCAACTTTCGCCTCTATTCTCCCATAAATGCTCGATTAATGCATTACGAAGTGCGAAATGCTCATCTTTATCCTTAATTTTTTTGTGTCGAGCTAAAAATTGTTCAAATCGGTGATCTTCATCTACTGCCATTTTTACCGTATGAGCTGAACATTCACGTGTATCTTGAATAGGTGCATTAAAATCACACTCATCCTCAATTATTATATTGTGCATTATTATACATGTGGTCATTATATCACGTAGCACATCTTTTCTCCAAAAACGTGACGGACTTGCAACAATTGTAAAACGAGATTGCAAAACTCCGAATGCACGTTCAACATCTTTTCGACATGATTCTTGTTTCATTGCACAATTTTAGACCATTTTGGATATATACCGTAAGCTAAATAATAACCCATGTCATATTCTTTTCCTTAAATAACATAACGGGCTGGAGAAGCAATACCATTAGCGAGATTGGAGAATAAATGTGATGATTCTAAAACATTAATGCCATTGTTGGTGCCGGGCATACCAAAATATGCATGCCATATTCAAAGGTCGTAATCAGCTACAACTTAAAGAATAATTGTTGGGAATCCACTACGACCTACATATTGTCCAGCCCATGTTGTTGGACAATTTTTCCATATCCAATGCATGCAATCAAAATTGCCTAGCATCCCTGAAAACCCATGTTGTTCACCGATGTACAGAAGCCTTGCAACATCGTTAGCTGTTGGTGATCTCAAATATTGATCGCCAAAAACCTCAACGACAGCTCGACAAAATCTCTTCGTGCTTTCAATTGTAGTTGACTCTTCAATTTAACATATTCATCAGTGGCATCTGCTGGCAAACCATATGCCAACATTCTAAACACGACTGTAATTTTTTGTAGTAGTATTTTGCATGAATAATTGTCGATTCACTGTTGGTATCGTCCCCAAACTTGTCATCATTTTCACTAAATTTAAATGAGGATGTTGCAGGTGAGTCCACATCATCACAACGACCTATCGGGGTAAATAAAGCAAAATGCAAGAGAAAAATTGATGAAGATTACGTGAAAATGGTCCAATCGAAAAATAGTCGGCTTGTTGAGGCGATGGAAAAGTCAAATAACTCAAGAAATGAAGCTTTGAGACAAAAATAATTCAAAGAAGAAAATAAAATTTTATTGACGAAGTTGAATTCCATTGACGATCTAAATCTTCGTGAATTTTTTGGACAAGAACAAAAATAAATAATCGATAAAAGAAGTCAACAATTTTAACAACCACAAGCACAATAATCTTCTACCCCGTTCTCTCAATGTTTTAGTAATTTTGGTGCACCTGGAAATGAGATACCGGATTACTAAACTTATGTTTCATGTTTTTAAATGTAATTTCAATTTTAATGTATCCTCCTTTGATGTACTTTTAATTTTATTGTTTTTATTTTATGTATTGTTATTTTTCTTTTTTAAATTTTAGTTTTCACTTTTCAATTTTAGCAACATTAGATATCATAGAGACAAAATGAAGGACATATGGGTGAAATTGAAACAACTCAGACCTCTACTTAGGAGTCTTAACGTTGAGCACTTCAGAACTATCTCAATGAAGATTGAACAGGACATAGGGGAACTGGAAGAAGTACAACAGAAAATAAGTAATGCATATGATGACTCTTTGACAGAAGAAGCGAAGAATTTGCTGCAGATGTTAGAAAAATGGTCTCTCGTTGAAGAAAGTGTTCTAAGGCAAAAATCAAGAAGCAAGTGGATCAACCTAGGGGATTCAAATACCAAATATTTTGCAGCTGTTATGAAGGAAAGAAGTCATAGAAAGCAGGTGAATGAATT
>ML274930.1:34217-136717 GCA_005239495.1 Nicotiana undulata | reverse complement strand
GCATATGAGAGATAAATCCAAATAGCAGCCATTGCAAGAGGGAAAATGAGGAGAACAAAGAATGAAGGTGGCTGAAGTGGACCCATAAACAATGGTATAACGAGAAGACAAATCACCACGACTAGCATCATCAATATTGAACCAATTCCCCATTGATATTGCTCCATTTCTTGTGCCATTTTCACGGTCTATGTATCTATAAATTATTATTTGGTGTTCTTGAATAAGTAAGACTTATTATGTATGCAACAATGGTAATGGCTCGTGCTTATATATGTAGTTTTCGTCGAACGTTGTTTCATAAAGGATGCGACGATCTGTTTTAAAGTTGCACCGGCTTATAATTAAATTTTCATTTTCACACTTTGTTTTGAATATAGTGAAAACAAAAAGGGAAATTGTATTGATGACTTCATATAGTTTCTAAAACAAGAGAGCATTAATACAGCATAATTAATAGTATTTTGTTTCTGTATATATGGACAATTAATGACAAATGACAAAATACCATACATATAGACACAAACATCTAAATTATGGTATTTTTATAGAATTATATTCAGTATTATTCCAACTCTAGTGTGGTAGTACTATAACTAGTTCCAACGTTAATAGACCAAAGTGTGTAACTAATTAATGAAACTCTATTTACGTTTTGCTCTTATAAAGTTGACGTGATTAGCTTGCGAATTAAAATTATTCTGGCGAACGCAAAAGGTAAAGCAATTATAATTACATGCTAAAATTGTTAAAATGTTGTGTTATGATTTTGCCAACATTAGTTCAGACGAAAGAATAAAACTCATTACCCAGTTCTCAAGCTGTTTTAAAATAGTTTATACTTTTTCTTGTTTTGATTTCTTTATTTCTATTTGGTTGCAACATGAAAATTAATTAATATCAGATTATTTTTAAATATTCAAGTAATTGTGTGGCTATAAATCAATTAACAAGAATCCCAGTACTTATTTTGTTCATCAAGCATCTCTTCAACTTTCACTATTCAAAATCCATATGATTCAATTTCCCGATAGAGATTCTAAAAAATTTCACCTTTTATTCTAATTATGTCATTATTATTACTATTATTATTTAAAAGTATACTATTATCTAAGAGTTTTAATAATTCAATTCGTATAATTAAATAAATTTTATCATTGCCATGAGGTTCTCTTTTTATTATATCTCCCCCAAAAATTTTGAATAGACTGATTTATAATTTTTTTCTTCTTATTCTCTACGAACTTTCCGATGTAATAATGTAACTAACTTTTTTTTTTNTAGCCAAAATAAATGTTTAACAATTTGGCACGCCTATAAAGAAATTATTTAATAACAAACACATTTGCATCGCAAATCTTGAAAAAACGTTTAGCCAAAATAAATGTTTAACAATTTGGCACGCCTATAAAGAAATTATTTAATAACAAACACATTTGCATCGCAAATCTTGAAAAAACGTTTAGCCAAAATAAATGTTTAACAATTTGGCACGCCTATAAAGAAATTATTTAATAACAAACACATTTGCATCGCAAATCTTGAAAAAACGTTTAGCCAAAATAAATGTTTAACAATTTGGCACGCCTATAAAGAAATTATTTAATAACAAACACATTTGCATCGCAAATCTTGAAAAAACGTTTAGCCAAAATAAATGTTTAACAATTTGGCACGCCTATAAAGAAATTATTTAATAATATTAAACATAGGAGTTGATTAATTAATTAGGTAATACCTTTATCTCTCATCAAGCATTTTTAGAACACTAGTCTTAAAGTACGCGTTGCGCGTGTAGCTCATATTAATGAATATGTTATTTTTAAATAATCACAAAAGAAATATTTAAAAAATATCTTTGGGTTATAAAATAGAAAGTAGGTTTCAATGAATGTTGATCACATTAACCAATTCAATAAACAAAGAAATACTTCTCTATAAAAATCTTTAATTATTTTATTCTTATTTCTAAAAATATATTAAAAGACATCTGAAGTTGTCGTTTGTTAAAATAAATTAAAAAGAAAGAAAATAATTAATAAATTTATTTAAAATACAAAATATTGTCTTCTCCTATCTTATTATTGTTTCAAGAGTGTTAATTTACCAATTTGACTCTGAATATTATAATATATTTAGTTTTTCTCTGTTGTCTGGATATTTTGGCGCCAATCCTCTCCCTTATAAAATAAATTTATGAACCCTATAAGGTCTTTTGGTTCACAAAACTTATACTTGTATTATAATGGGATAAGAAACTTAAATAAGAAATAAATATTTATTAGATACACTTTTAATTTATAAATATTTGGTTCATTGGGTTAAAAATAAAAATATGGAGTGTAACATAAAATTATATTTATTTTCCGTATATAAAACTTGTATAAAATTTTATTTTTAGCTTTAATATTGGTTTTCTTAAAGAATTTTGGAATGGGTGCTTTGGAGAAGGATATTTTGGTCATTTCATTATTTTATCATTGGATAGCTAATTTTTAGATTATTATCCCACATTGATGGAGAATAAACATAGTAGCTAAGGAGATACCTCCCTGACCCTATTCAGTTGTCAAAGATGACCCCTCGTCTTGAGCAATATGATTGTGGTATAATTACTCTTGCAATTTCTTATACCGAAAAAAAAATCAACCAAACATGAAATTGAATAATTTCACATTATATGTTAGATTGTTATCCTTCAATTTTGTCTAATATAAATTTATTTTGAATATTTTTATGTTTATTTTTCTCTAATTATTACACGTAAAATTGATGAAGATAAAATATTTAAAAATTTGTTCTAAAAGTTGAATGTAATTTTAAAATGTTATACAAAAAGACGTTGAAGAGAATATATTATTAGAATATGAAGGGAGTTTAAATATTATATAAAAGTGTATTGCCTATTATCTATTTTTATTTATATTACTATTAAATGCTAGAAAAAATATATAAATTAAAAGTTACAATATTTGTACGCGACTTTAAAGTTACACCATTGATTTTCGGAACTAAATTCTTGATCCAATATAATTTTACTGATGTTATGTAATCGAATTGTTTTACTTTGTTGGAGAATCTTTTACGTGTTTTTCTTTTCTTATAGTATTCTTATTAAATCCTAAATATTAGGACTTCATACATAGTTCATATAAGAACAATAAAATTTTAGTAATTTTGTAAAGTTTCAAATATTAAGAAAATAACTTAAATTACAAATTAGTTCAATGTGAAATCTATTTTAAAGGGTTAAAAAGGCGAACGACATTTAGCTAAGGTCATTCTGCTTTTAATATAGTATAAATATAGATTAAATGTGTAAACATTTACTAGAGTGACAATAAGTTTAATGAAAAATACATAATGTCTTCTCGAGTTTCTAAAGTGACATTTATCATAGATAAAAATATTTGTAGCGACCCGAACGGTCGTTCCGAGAGTTTAACCTTGTTTCTCCCATTTCTGTTTCATTTTGTGTGGTTCGGCTCTTTTATGTTATGTTGGGTTGGTTGACTCGGGTTCGGAGTGCTTGTGGGGGAGAGATGAGACATTTAGTCTCTTAAGTTGGTTAAGTAGTTGGAAAAGTCAACTAGAAGTTGACTTATAGGTAAATGATCTCAGAATTGAATTTTTATGGTCCGGATAGCTTCGTTAGGTGATTTAGGGCTTAAGAGTGTGTTCGGAATGTTATTCGAAGGTCCGTGGTAGAATTTGGCTCGAATTAGCGAAATAGGATTTTTGGCAATTTTCGATCGGCAATGAAAAATTAGCTATCGGGGTCGGAATAAAATTCCGTAAATTGGAATAGGTTCTTAGTGTTGTTTGTAAAGTGTGCTTTTAGGCACAAATTCATACTAGTTAAAGGTTGAATAAATATGTTGTATACCTTAAGGTAGGTGTCCTTCCTATACTAATGGTCAACATATGGCTCAACCTCATAGTTCTTATAATGCATTGTTGTAATTGTATGTGCACGCAGAATTTCTTTGAGTTGCCATGATCTACAAGTACATGAACACCTCCTAAAGTCAACAACATGTTTATATGACCTATCCTGGATCTCATAACCTATTTCACCATTAAATTTGACTTCACATTTGGCTGCCCTTTGAGTATTCTTTTCAAGTATTTTCATAGCCATGGGTGATATATCACTACCCATTTTCCAGAAAACTCTCACATGCTATTCATCCTCTCCATACACTTGATTATAATTACCTCTAACATAGTAATGATTGATTTGTGCTAGCTGCTAATATCCAACTATTGAACGTCTCACGCATGTTGTTCTCCACTACATCACACTTACTATTTTCTTTGAAGTATTCCCTACAAAATGTCTCCTTGTTGTATTTCAGTAAGTCTCGAACAATATCTCCCCTCAGCTGGTCCATTTCATCCAATTTCTTGCTAAAGTAAACTTCAAATGTAGCTTTTGCACACTGCCATAATTTTTTCCTTCTTTCCTGACCAGGTCAAGTTTGCTTCCAATTAGCCCATATACATCTAGCACACCACCTCATCTTAGCATTTAACAATAACTCAGTTATTGCTAGATGAAGACCCTACAATCAATAATATTATATTGTTATAACTTAAACATAAATGAAAACAATTACACTTTAAAGACAAAGTGTTAAAAATCATACCTTCTGCATATCAAACATGACTTTCAACCCTTATTCTTTAGTTTTTGTCAAGTTCATATCATGCTTGAGACATCTGATAAACCAAGACCATGTATCCTTTGATTCCTTTTCAACTACTGCCCAAGTCACATGGTACGTTTGATTATTTTCATCCTTGGATATGCAGGAATGCAATTCACATTTACATGTTTCCTTTAGGAATGCACCATCAAAGTCAATTATGTTTCTGCACCCTTCTAACCATCAAATTTTTAATGCTTCAAGACAGACATAAATTTTCATAAACACCTCATTGCCAGGTTTTGCATTCTTAGATGTCATTATCACTACAATAGTGCCAGGATTAGTAGACTTTAGCATTTCTGCACAATCATGAAACATAGCAAATTCTTTCTTGTAATCACCCTTATTCTCCTTCATAACTATCGTTTTTGCTCTTCTGCAGGAAGTTTTACTCATATTCAGACAATGTGCTTTCCTAACTAAGACTTTAATTTGATGAAGCTTAATTTGAGGCTCACTAATTAGTCTGTCTTTGAAGTTCTTTGCAATCTATGATTGGTTACATATCTTGTTCCTTATTTTCTTGTAGCATTTGTGGACAGGGTAGCATGTAATCACCCTAAAATTTCTGGTGCTACCTTTTATGCTGCCAAGAAAATACCATGGACAACCTTTCTTTGTGCACTTGCTCTAACCCTTTCCCTTTCATTAGGTTTCAACTTAAGGTTAACATATTTTTCAATATAGTAGGTCTGCAATATCTCTCTAAACCGTACAACACTCTCAAATATCGTATGCAGTTCAAATAATATTTTTTTGCAACCTGTGTCAAAGTAGACCTTTTTCCTTGAATTTCTAGTTGGTGCATCTCTTTTTTATCATCGCTGCACTCACTACCTGGATCCGAGCTATCAAAATACTGATCATCCTCTCCTAGTTTCCTTTCATATTTTTCCCTTTTGTTCTTATGCATTTCTCAAAAACAAATTCTATACCAACTAGACCTGATGGTATCTCATCTACATTTACTTGGGCATCATTCTTTTTGTTGATTTTAGACTATCTAATTTCATCGAAGTCATCTTCCAAATCACTACATTCTTCAATGTTCTCAACTATATCAAACAGTGAGTCACACCCTTCAGAATCATCAAAGTCCTCATCAAAATCAGATTCTGATGTTTGAAGATGATAGGATGAGAAGTTATTACCTTCACCTTCATCTCGTTCTTCTATCTCTCTGTTTATATCTGCCCCTTACCCTTATCTTTGTCATTTTCAATCTTATTTATATCATTGTTGGTAGGTGACACATCAACCCTAGCATTTAACTCATTGTCATGCCCATGTGTTTGTATAGTGGGGTCTAGTTTAATTATGTCCTCAACAAGAATAGGATCACTAGTTTTATGGACAATACAAACATCAACAAAGTCACCACCTTTCAACGTATTAAGAAACTTTAATACATCATCATTTGTTTTTAAAATATATTAGCCACCCTTTTTGTTAACTTTGCATCCAAACAAATCAACTTCTAAAAATCCTAAATCCCTAGCAAACTTGTGAAACAACACAATATGCAACTCATCAACATCAATTGTAGCTAATTGAGGACAAGTTAGTCAATTTACATACCTTAGCTTAGTGTCCGATCCAATATTAGCACTCTATTGGATTTGTAGGTTAATTAGGCTTGAAGCCATTTCTTCTCATACCTACAAAGTAACAAAAAAAATAGTGTTATCAATGATTATTTTTTATCAAAAGTTGCACCTTACACAACTCCATAAACAAACCAACAAAAAAGATAGATTTTTTAAGTAAAAAAGCTTTCAAGATTCCTTTTTCTTCCCCATAATATCCTATAAAAGCGGAATAACCAAATATGATATTACATGCATGACACTACATTAAAAAGGGTTCTCACTCCAATATATAACGAAACACAGCAAAAATCCTATATATAAAGGATAATTAAACAGTAATTACAACCTAACTCAGACTTCCCCTAAAAAACCTAAACAAAGCAAAAGCCCCATATATTGAGAGAAATAAAGATCAATAAAGATAAAATATGAGGAACAAACGAAGAAACTTACCCCCACAAACTTTGATAACAACTGCGATGTTGAAAATCCTGGCAACGATGACGGGGAAGAGAGGAGAGAATCACTGTTGTTCGATACTTTCTAAGCCCTAACTACGTGGGTAGTTATAAAATGAGGGGGAAATTTGGGTTTGGGGTGGGGGTGGGGTAAATAATCCGTTCCCATTTTTTTATCATAATAAGTGACTTGAAGCCTACGTGGTTTAATTTTATTGATGTGGCGTCCTTATCTGTCTATTCAATTGATTTTGTTGCAGACTCTTCCCCACGCCTATTTTTTCCCCTACGTATAGGAGATTGTATTACATGCACTAGCAACCTCCTGTCATAAGCGTTTATTATTTACGTTTGAATGAGTGTAAGTGCTCAACTGGCAAACTTCTAAGTTTAGAAGATTAATTGTGTAAATATTTACTAGAGTGACAACAAGTTTGATGAAAAATACATAATGTCTTCTCGAGTTTCTAAAGCGACACTTACTATGCATAAAGACATTGGTAAATGAAAACTATTGTAGACCGGGGGAGAAATTGTTTTATTTTACACATTGGAAAAATCCATCCTGTTATTAGTAGACTATGCAAAAAGGGAAAGACAAAAGAAAAACATCAGCGGTCCCGTTTTGACGATATAGTCTGAAGAAATGATAGGATAAAATCACGAGTGAAACACGAAGAAATAAGATCACTTGGAAGAAAATGCAAAAATCAAAACATGCTTTAACGGAGGGAGGTATCGAGACCAAACAAATATGAGTATGTATAGCGAGAATAACATAATATCCAAAAGATGGATAAGTCAACATCGTCAGTTGGATGAGAACTAGAGGTTCACAAGTTCCACCAACTAGAAGAGATAAGTAGAAGACTGGTTGTTATACATGTACCTCCCAAAACACCACTACTATATATACACAAAAATAAAGTTAGCTATATAAGGCACTGATTAATATTTTAAGATGTTTGTTTTGGACTTGTGTTTTCTTTGTACCAATACCAGATTTAGTGTGCAGTACTTGATCCAGTCGAATACAAAGATCCCTTATCATGGATTGGACGATGACTTTGAACATACTCGTAATAAGATGTACTCCCTGCGTTTCAATTTATTTGAAACTGTTTGATGTGCACGAAATTTTAAAACAATGAAGACTTTTGGAATTGTGGTCTTAAACAAGTAAAAAAGGGGTCCGAATTATTTGTGTGGTTATAAAAGCTTCTCATTAATGGTAGAATAATAATTTTAAGCAAAATTGTTTCCTAATTTAGAAAGGAGTCATTTTTTTAACGGGCCAAAAAGGAAATAGGTTCACATAAACTGAACCGAGGGAGTAAATAATTACTACTTGTTATGAAACAATAAAAGAAGAAGAACAATATTGCAGAAAAAGATATATATATATATATAGAGAGAGAGAAAATTCTTATTGAATTTTGGGATGAATTACAATGGAATATGCCCCCTCTATTTATAGGGAAATGGTGACTTAGCCACCAAGTAAAATCCCTAAGATCTCTCTAAAATATAAACATTCACCTTGAATGTCTATTCAACAAATAATGTGCCTCGTTAAACCTTAATAAAATAAAACCCAGTGAGAAAAAAATTCTAGAAAAGAAAAAAGAGTACACATGTTTAAAAATACGCATTTTGGTTGCCTCGTTAAAACCCTTGCAAGGAAAAACCAGGGGGACAAAACCTTGTAAGGGAAAAAGAGTACAACGTGTATTAACTCCCTCTGATGAGAGCATCAATTCACATCCTTGAGTCTTCGAATTCAAATCTTGTGCACTAGCTTCTTGAAGGTTGACATCAACAGAGGTTTGATGAATAAAATAGTCATATTAAATCCAATGAATATGTTGCACCTTGAAAATCCTCGCTACATTATCATGCTTATAGTTATAGCAATATACAAATGTGCACAAATTGCACTTAGGATGTAGTACTTCATGACCAAGAATTCTATATGCTTTAAGTAATATCCTTCAGAGATTGTCATATAAGTTAAGTCATATAAGCCATATGAATGAACTTTAGATGCATATCAGGTTTTCATGTCATGTCAGACATACAAGATACATGAAAGTGATTGCACACACCATTGACTTTATACTTTCGAGTGTTTGAACTACATGTCCAAAATTACATGTATTTCATATAAAACCAATTCTATTCGAATTGTGTCTCTTTCATTTGGCCAATATTTTTGTTTCTGTATTCGATAGACTTAAGATCCTCATCTATACTTAGCGCTATGATATATGTCGTTGACGAACATTTTATATCGGTTCCAATATATATATATATATATATATATATATATTCGTCATAAAGACATAACATAGAGATCTCTTCATTCATATTTTCAGGTACCTGAACCTCGCTTGAGATTTTATGGAGTGTTATGTCATGTGATCTTCTAGATCACTTGCCTCCTTTATTATGATCATTTGCTCATCTTCTTTATTAAGAAGTTTATTTGCACCGATTTGTCTATACGCTTTAAGCCTACCATAGACTTTGTCCATCTAGGACATAATAGGAGCATTTGTATTGAGAATATAGTTACTTTCTTTGGGTCAGCAAATGCGTCTGGCATGCTTTGCATTGTAGATGAATTATCTTTTATGAACTTCAAGTCCATATTATCTTATTCGAGGATCTAGATGTACAAATGATAATTCTTTCCACGTAACATTTTCTCAATTGTTTATCATGTCTCCCCCCCATGTTAGAAAAACTAACTTTCTTCCTCAATTTTGGGAACTCATATTTGTGCATTATGATGTTAATCAAAATATACACCGCACATCAATAATAATAAGATGAAATTATTTGGTTCTTGACCATGAACCACTTATGACGGGAGAATGTAATATACGTTCGTGTATAACATATATCAAACTGATATAGATAACTTTGTTCTCATAAGCAATAGTTTAGCTATTAAGTGGAAGCACTCAATAATCATTTTGCTACCAATTGTGATGTAAACCAACTTATCAAGATGAACTGTCTTGAATAGAAAATCTGTAAATTATGCTCTAAATTAAACTATTGAGCAAGTTACCTCGCAAGCATCAGGTTGCGGGTTAATAATAATCGCACATGTAACCATCTCATAGATGCATCGTATGTGGTATACATGGCAGGTGAATGAGCTCAGATTCACCTTTGATATTTCCAGCATTCAAGGGATTTAATCCCAATTTTAGTTGGTATAATAATCGCGAGAACAAGCAAAATAAGAGATTCGTAAAGAACTTTCTTGTTCTTTAATATTTATCCATGTGAATTATCTTTTATTTTTTGCACATCATACTTTAAATTAATATGGCTAAAATCAATTATGTCAACTGAATAAATTATCAATACTGATAAACTTCAGGTTTACATCATGACGGGTGAAATTATCAATAAACTCCAAGTTTATTGTGATATGGGTTTTTATATCAATAAACATCTACTTTATTGTGGTAAACTTTTATTTGTTTAGTACAAACTGGAGAATAAAGCGGGTAACTTTTCACATACATATTACCCCGCTACAAGTTGTAGTAATAGAATATATTAAATCTTTCCTTTATTTATAATCTCAGCATAACCAATCGCTTTCGAATACTTTAAAAACTCAATAAGTTTCTTTGAGACTTACTATAACATAATAAATTGACACGATAATCAAATTGTATTCCTCCAAAATAGTAATAATTGACTCTTTCAAATCTATCAGTTAATTTGGTACTACCACATATTCATCAACATCCATGTGGTGAATATCACTTTCAAGGAGAAAGTTATAAATTATGGTCATTGTCAAAATTATATCCAAGATCTGTTTCTTGCATCAGCGTTATCCTTTAGTAATCACATTGCCAAAATATTTTGGCGTACAATAGGTACATGACCAATGACCATTCATGCCATAATAATGATATTTTTTTCTTATATCATCTCAAAACTCCTTTTAGAGGTGAGTGTGGTATATTCACTACCACCAGCACGTTCATATTATTCCAAGAATGAATATGTATTCATAAATTAGATGTTGTCACATTCTCATCATGATTGGACCATAATCATCTATATGTGCTTTACAAAATCTCATGTCAAATCGATGACAAATATTACATTCAAAGAGTGAAAGATTATTTTGAGAATCCTTATTATTCTCATTATCACAAATATAATTTCTTGCAAACTCTATAGGAGTTATAATCAAAGTTTATTGTCTTTGCTTGCATTTAAAATCAAATTATAGAATTTCAAGAATTTAAAAGAGAAAAATAAAGTAAAATACTTACCTTAAATCTAGAATTTAATCATGAAGAAAGTTCATGGAGAATTGACAATCATTATGCTCAATCTCAAAGCTTCTACTAATTTGGTTAGAGTCTCTTACCGATAACGTGTTATGAAATAATGAAAGAAGAAAAATAATATTGCAGAGAAAGAGAGAGAGAGGAAATTATGTGATGACCCAAGGGATAATTTTATGAATTTAGACTCCGTTCTGGGCTTATTAGCCATAAACAGATTAATTTTAATTACCTCAATTTGTGTGCGCAGTCCGGGCATAAAATCAGAAAGCTTTTATGTTAAAATATAAGAAATAATAATTTTTAGAATTAAAAAAATTGATTTTAGTTGACTTGAGTCAACATTTTGAGTAAACGGACTCGGATCTGTGCTTCGATGATCCCGGGAAGTCCGCAGTAAAATATGGGACTTGGGCGTATGCGCGGAATTGAGTTCCGAGGTCCCACGCCTTAGAAATCAATTTTTGAAAGAAATTATTTTGCTGAAATATTAATGAAATAAAGAAAAGAATTAATGTTTGCGGTACAGATTTGTTATAGTATTTGCATACTATCTGTGAAATTCGGTGAGAATCGGAGTTTATTTGACATGATTCAGACGTTCGATTGAGAAAAAGTGAAAGTAAAGTGTTTTTGAGAAAATGATGAGTTTTGAGGTTTAATTCATAGTTTTACATGTTATTTTCATGATTCGACTGCACGAGCAAGTCCATATGATGCTTTTAGACTTGCGTGCATGTTTGTCTTAGAGCCCAGAGGGCTCGGATGAGTTTCAAATAGTTTTAGGTTGTGTTGCGCTCGTTCTTTCTTATGCTTCGACGTCGTTTCTTCAAGTATAAATGATATCATATTGAACAAATGAGCTTCTATTTTTATTTTAAATGAAGTATTAGATCCGTATCGTAATTACGAACCCGTAGCAAAAAGAATCATCGAATTGGACATCGTATGAGGATGTTATGGTCATTATACTAAGGTTGTCAGATTTTTCAGGTTAATTACGAAATTGCTCCTGGGGGGCGTATTAAAAATCTACACTATTTACAAATATTAAAACCTACATCTCCTTCATTATAAGGTCAAATTGAGTGATTCAAAAACCTAACCTGACTAGAATTTCACAAGGAATCTATTGGACACATAAAAATCTAGTTTCAAGATCGTTTGACATGAGAAACGAGGCATAATAGCTGGTAGAAAAATATATATTAAACGGACAGACTTCTTCCTCTTCAAATTTTCGAACCCCACAGCCCTAGAAACGAATTTCTCACCAAATATCATCCACATAGGTAATCAATTCTAAACTTTACTCTTTCAATTACCCATTGTTTTTCATCACTTTTAAATCAAAAACTAAGAATTTCATGGTAAGAATTGAGGGTTTGGATAGAATTAGAGAATTTTGTAAAAATCGAATCTTTACCTCGAATTGAGGTCGGATTTCGAAACTAATTGTATATTTCGGTTCGTAGGCGAATGGGTAAACGTAATTTGGTCCGAACCCCGAGTTTAGACCAAGCGGGCCCGAGGTTGGGTTTTCACCTTTTTTTAGAAAACTTAGAAAAAATTATAATTTTCAATAAAATTAGTTCCTTTAGCCTTAATTAATGATATTGAGTTAATTATGATTAGATTAGAGCAAATTAGAGCAAGATTCTAAAGGAAAAGTTGTAATTGAGCAGTGAGTGGCCTACGAAATTGAGGTAAGTGTTTGGTCTAACTTTGACTTGAGGGAATAGGAATCCCCACTTGTTTGCTATGTGAAATGCATGGGCGTGGTGTATAGGTGAGGTGACGAGTATCTATGCACCACCCAATTTGCCTGTTAAGCATGATCCCTTTCTCGTTCCCAACTTAATTGATGTTTGTCTTAATTGTTCTATGTCCATTATTGTTGACTACTTGGTCTTGTTATTTTATTGTTAGATATTGTTGTGGTTATTTTGAAAAGAGTATTGGTTGTTTTAGTTGGATTCCTAGTGGTACAAAACGGTTGAGCGATTTGACATTGTTTTTATGAATTATACATATATATATATATATATACACACACACACATATGTTCCTATTGGATTCGTTTTGTTAATATTGAGGAAGTGATGAGGAATGCAGTTTAACTGTTTTATGATTGTTGAGGTTCACGTGATTGTTTGGTTTCAATTGATTGACGCCACTGTTGTGGCAAATGTATTAAAAGTGTTGGATGTTCTCTTGATTTTATCATGGTACATAAAGATTGAGCTGGGTTGACAACGTTACGGTGTTTACATATATTCTGGTTGAATTTATTGTGAAAGGATATTGGTTGAAGCTTACGAGTTATACTGTTTTCTGTTTGAAATTGGTTTAAATAAAAGTGTTGTGAAAGGCTTGGCCTGAACTGTGAAGGTTTTTATGAATAAACAAAATTGGTGTAATAAGGGGATGTGATAAGGGGGTTGTGATAAGGGTGGATAATTGATTGTGATATTGTGAATATGTGGGATCGGGTTGCACGCCGCAACAAGACAATGATAAAGGAGAATATGCATGTTTTACTGTTTATAAAATAAAGGCTGGAACACTCATTGTTCTATTGTCATTATTTTATACTCTGCTTTTACTATTATTTTAAAGTGAAACTTGTTCTGTTCACAATTTGTCGAGACATAAATATTGTGAAAGGCTTTGACTTGAAAGGCGGTGATAAGGGGGTTGTGACAAGGGGGCTGTCATAAGGGGTTTGTGATAAGGGTGGATAATTGATTGTGATACGGGTGAATAAATTGATCGTGATACAGGTGAATAAATTGATATGATATGTCTGGTGGGATCGGGTTGCACGCCGCAACAAGGAGCAATAAGGGAGGACAATTATATTTTTAATGATTTTCGAAGAAAACCAAGATTTGAAAACTACCATTTTATATTACTATTTTTCATATTTTGGCACTATTTTTATTTAAAGTTAGAGTTTAAAAACTGAAAAATTATTTAAGAGTTGGTTATAGCTGAGGCCTAGAAAAGGCGGCTAAGTTATTTTATTGCTGTTGCATTATTTATTTATTTATTTTCTTAACATTTCTTTCTTGCTTTATATTTATTGTCTCAGTTATATTTTTTTCTTGTTCGTGTAGAATTATTTTATTGCGTTATTGTATATATTATTGTCACAGGTTATATGTTGTTAATCCCCCGCCGTAGCCTCGTCACTACTTCATCGAGGCTAGGCTCGACACTTACTCAGTACATGGGGTCGGTTGTACTGATACTACACTCTGCACTCTTTTGTGCAGATCCATGTATCGACCATCAATAGAGATATTTAGAGTGGCACATTTATTCGGAGACACAAGGTATATCCGCCGGCGTTCGCAGATCTCGAGAGTCTTCTCTTATTTGTATAAAAATATTTTATTATATTCAGAACAATTACATTATTTTTTTCAGCCCATTATTTGTAGTATTCTTTAGTAGTTCGTGAATTGTGACACCAGACCCTATGGTAGTTCTAGAGTTACTTATATAATTAGTTCGTGACTCGGTTTATTTAAGTGTTTATTATTTTATGTTTGGAATTATTCATTGAAAGTCAGTAGCTTAAGTTTATTTTATAATTGTTTATTATGTTTAAATGGATAATCAAAGGTAAATAGCTAATCGAACTCTAACATTGACTTGCCTAGCAAGTGTGGTGTTAGGCGCCATCACGATCCCTAAGATTGGGAATTTGGGTCGTGACAAATTCTTATTGAATTTTGGGATGAATTACAATGGAATAGGGTCCCTCTATTTATAGGGAAAGAGTGACTTAGCCACCAAGTAAAATCCCCTAGATCTCTCTAAAATATGGACATTCATCTTAAATAGAATTCTATTTATAACACTACTACTATTATTTTGGTTCATTTTAATTGATTGTAGACAAGGTGGTTTGCTCTGATGGTAAGCACCGTCCACTTCCAACTAAGAGGTTGTGAGTTCGAGTCACCCCAAGAGCAAGGTGGGGAGTTTTTGGAGGGAGGTTGTTTAATTTATTTTCTAACTTTTTTATGGTTCATAACATTAATTTTTTCTCATATCAAGAGGCAATTACCTTCTCTTTTCCAAAGTTGTCCTTGGAGTAAAGAGTTTAGGAGTGTTTGTTATATTTCTAATGAACAAATTAAAGTTAATATAGTAAATTTCATTGTTAATTAATACTAATATATTAAAAGTAGAAAGACCCTTAGTCAAATGTTGCTCATTTTTTTACCCTTTAAAAATAGAATTCACACTAGATAAAATTGTAATTATAATATAATTATTTTCCTAATATTGAAGACTTTAAAAGTAACTAAGTTTTTATTATTAAATGCTTCCTTATTTAAACTAGGTAAAAAACCCTATTACCTATGAATCTAAAATTGAATAAGATTTTACTTATAAATTTTTCCTTATTAAAACTGTGTAACTATTTTTCTTAAGTCTTACTTTCATTAAATTTCATAAAGTTAGTGTTGTTATCAGCTTATTCTCTTGAATACCCAGCGAGATTCGAGTTAAATTATAGCACTACATGTAAAAGGAAAGAAAAAAGTTTTTGAGACGTTAGGAATTATTATGTAATGAAAACTATTTTTCAAGTTTTTGTCTTCATTTTAATTTTGTAGAATTAAACGCCTAAGACCATTAAGGATGTTTTCAAATTTTAATTTTGTGTATCTTTTTGGACCATGTGAGTATTACAAATTCTAATTTTTCACGTATGTATTAAAAGCTCAAGGTGGCCAATTTATTTGCTATTTTAATATAAAACATTTAATCATAATGATGGATAACACGAATCATCATTAAATAATTTTTAATATTTTAAAGCTTTAAAGTTAACTAAAAATATTTTATTAATATCTTCTTATTTCAGCTATTTGTAGGAACTCCTACAAAGAATAAGTAAGAACTAATTGATACTTAAATTGATAATATCAGCCGATACTCCTTTTATATCCAATGATATTTTAGGTTCTCAAATTCTATTTTTCTTTGTAGATATATATGATGCTTAAATCTAATTTTAAATAATACTTTCATGATACTAGCATTTTAAAATTCATTGTAATATTATTTAATAACCAAAAACACAAAAGAGAATATGATTTTTTGGAGAAAAGAAGAACATTTTTTTCTGAAATTATTACATGAGGGGATACTTGAGGAAAAATTTAATTGTTTCAGAAAAAAAATACTATATAGCAAGATAAGTTTGGGCAAATGCCAGATAAATATCAAAATTCGTTCATTTTTTAAAATTTGGTTCAAGTAATAAATTCAAAGACAAACTAAAGGTAGAACCTTTTTTGTGAATGACAATAATAGTTCATTGATCATAACTAATAAAATGGCGTACTTAAAATGGTCGATATAATTATTAGACAAGAAAAATAACTAAGACAATCTTATTTTATTGTACAAATATTTAAGTTTTAGCTTATAATGATATTTGAATTCAACTAAAGTTGTGTCCGCCGGTGGCGGATGTACATGAACACTTATGGGTGCTGAGCATTCGTTACTTTTAACCGGATTTAGTAAATTTGCATGGACAATTATAAAAATAGTTAAATAAATATAGAGTGGGCACCCATAACTAAACTCCTTTTTCCTCTTTTTTCGGATTTTTAATCGACGAGCACCCATCACTTTATAATTCTAGATCCGTCGCTGGTGTCCACTTAAGATTTTGATAAATTGAAGATGAACTATATTTTTTGATATTCAAATTGATTATCAATTTGATAAACTTGAAATTCTTGTGAGACGATGAAGAAGCTAGATCAAAGTATGGGTAAAATATATGCGTTATTTGAATTTATTTTTATATTAATATTTTATTATTAGTGTTCGCATAATATGTATGAGGGTTATATGGCACAATTTCTTCCTCTATTAACATATCTAAATACAATCAACATTAATCATTTTCAAGAACTCATACTTTTTAATTTTATTTTGTAACTAAAATATACTCCTATTATTTAATAATATTCCTTTAATTGAATACTCATTTTTATACATTTACGCGCAAAGCGTATTGCAAAATGCCGTTTGTCTTTTTAAATTGAAAAAAAAAAAATCAAATTAAACTTTTATATAATTTTAAAAAAAAATTAGTTATCAAGATAGAAGCGCGTATCCTTAAACTAGTTAATAGTTAATACTAAAAAGTGAATTCTTAATATGTGTAAAAATAACAAAACAAAAAACAAAAACAATTAAAGTATGTAGGGGAGGGAGTAATTGTTTACGCTTGCCTAGTTACATTAATTTGGTCATATTAATGAGCAGATTGAACCGTAATGCAGCATTCAGTTCAGTTTGAATTGGATTGGAACTTTAAATTTAACTGAGCATTGAGAAAGGAGAAAAGTAAAAGCGCCCAAATGGCCAAATTAAACTGATTTACTTACTCTATTAATTAGTTACTCTATAAATATGGCGTTATGCGGTCGTCTGTGCATGATTCCGGTCAATGCTCATCTGCCCAACTGTGAATCAGCCTATTTATCCCGGCGAATACCCTCTTCTCGTTCACTACGCCCTACTGCCACGTGTCTCTCTCTCTTTTTCCCCTTTTCAATATATATAAATATGGCCACTTGCCCAGCCATATTTGCTACTCCTATTTTTCTTCATTAATTAATATTTTTGTTGCAGTGAAACAACACTGTCTATAGTTAGATAGCTCAAGAGATGGATAATCTTGGGGGAGGAAATGGTAATGGAGGATTTCATGGCTACCGCAGATTCCCTCAGCCAACCCCTGGTACGTACTCTATACACCATATATATATATACCATACAAAAGTGTACGTTGTCTTTTCTTTAATTTTTTTGGTTTTCCTCCGGGTGTTCGGTTCTCTATCAGAGCCCGACTATGTTGATTTCGTGTCGCATAGCGCTCCTTATCGAGGACTTTTTCATACTGGGGATTTTACTTACTCTATCGTCAGAGTTCAAGCGTTTGTAGGATTTTCTTGTTTTCCTTTCAGGTTTCAGCTTTCAATTTTTCTTAAGCACAAACCTTTTTTTTTACGGTCAAAAAGAGAGTGGAGCTATATAGGAGGGGACATCTATCATTCGTGAATGTTTTATGCTGAAGCCCATATATACATTCCTTGACCTCCCAATATAAAAAAAGAGAGAAAGCGGACACTCTTTCATCAAGAGAGTTTGTCCAACTAGTATATTAATTAATTATTCGTTCACTCCTAAACATCTAAGTCATTATTTCTCTTCCTATATATGTTTTTCATTATCTTCTTAAGCTCTATTAAGTACTAGCTAACAGATATCTAGAAAATGTAGATGCATTCTGGTGAAAAGGAGAGCTTCTCTACGTTTCTTGTATCGTCTTCTTCGTGCACGTGAGGCTATTCTTAATATACATACTTTAATTAGTAGGATTGATTGTTCAATTTTTTAGAACTTTCTTGAATATCCTTGTATGTCTGTTATATATCCTTGAATAGATTCATGGTGCTTTTGCAAATGCTTTGGTGATATATCATTTCTGGTTTGTTCGAACTAAAAATTGTAACTTTTCAAGACAAAATATGGAAACAAGTGGCATGCATGCAATCTCTTAACCTATAGTATGTCGTCTTTACCCCTTATGTACACGTGTCGCTTATAATACCCACACTCCCCCCCCACCCCCACCCCCACTCCCCACACACAAAAAATAAAGAGGAAAATAGAGTAGCATTAGCGTTAGCTTATTTTGGCATAACAATAGAGGATATATATATATATATATATATATATAACAAATAAACGGAAGTAGTAATAAATTTGTGCAACTCCACCTTTTGTTCATATATACTTAAAATTTAGCTGTTCTTTCACCAAAGTTAAAGAGGCATATAACTTTAGGAACAACTCTTTAGTAGCAGTACATATGAAAGCAGTGTCCGTTACAATAATACTCGTCTTATTCCTATCATAATTATGGAAAAAGAATATAGAAAAAACTTTTTGATCAAAGGACCAAGGGCAAGTTTGGATGATTTTGGTATATGTGACTGTGAGGGTTAGTTGTGGGGGATTAACTAAGCGTGTTTTGGAGGGTTGAAGAGTAGACAAAGCAAGATGACGACGAAAACCATGAATCTGAAGCGTTTTAGTTTCTGTTAGTTTAATTAGTCTGCATTCGCACCATCATTTGTCGTGACTTTAAAATTTTGGAGTGACGTGAATAACCTATTGTCCAAAAGGCCTCGTCTCTTTTAGTGGTGTCTTATGTTCCCTACGACCAGCTATTCAGCTAGCTTCACATTGGTGAAACATATATACGACATTGGTTTTATTTATTCAATATTGAACAAACTTTGAAAAGTCACTAAGTAGTAAAAAATTAATGCGACTTAGTGTTTTCTAGTATATACTGTATATGTATACGCTTAGTCTTATGGTAGAATTCTTTGTTGTTGTGTGAAAGCTACAGACATGAGCATGGGATTGTCTGCTCATCTCAACCAGGCCATTGCTGCCAATACAAACAATAATGCCACCAACAACTCAGAACAAGATTCTGAATGCACCATTCGGGAGCAAGACCGATTCATGCCAATAGCAAACGTGATCAGAATCATGCGCAGAATCCTTCCTCCGCATGCCAAGATATCGGATGACTCCAAAGAGACCATCCAAGAATGTGTGTCTGAGTTCATAAGCTTCATCACGGGCGAAGCCAACGAGCGTTGCCAGCGTGAGCAGAGGAAGACCATCACTGCTGAGGACGTTCTTTGGGCCATGAGCAAGCTTGGTTTTGATGACTACATTGAACCCTTGACTTTATACTTACATCGTTATCGTGAGTTTGATGGTGGTGAGCGTGGATCTTTGAGAGGGGAGCCTTTGCTGATGAAGCGGCCAATGATTGATCCTGCTTCAGCTAGCATGACGACCATGGCGCCCTATCAGTTGCCTCCTTTTTCAATGGCTCATCACCATGGATACTTTGCATATCCACCACCAATGGGCAACGGTTATATGCAGAGGGATGCATCAAATGGAAGCTCTTCTCACGGTGCAGTGGCTACTATGGAAAATGATGTTGAATCTCTTGCGGAGGAGGGTAAGGAGTAAGTGTCTCTGCTGAAGGAAGCTGCTGAAAATTTCAACAACAGAGAAGAAAACAGACCGTCTTTTCTCTCAATCTTGTTGGGATGTTACCTAATTTGGGATCTTTTGACATTCTTAGATTAGTTCTTTGCAAAGTTTAGTGGTACTTCTTTTGAACAAAGCGAGCCAAACGGTGGCTTCCATTTTGCTTTTTGTATATTTTGCTGCCTGTCTATTTTGAGTATTTGGTTCATGATTGCCTGCGCCTTGTATATCTTTTGATGCAAAATGTTCGAACCCATTCAAACACCGAGTATTTTATTCACAAGTCTAGGCTGACATTACAGTGATAAAGGACTCAAAACATTAAACGGACCAATAGAGTTGCATCAAGTGGGTAAAGTAACAAGTCAAATCCGTATAGTACTTATAACCTTCTTGTCTTTATCAATTTGCTGGAATGGATTGCACAGGGCAAAGTTTTTGCAGGAACAACTCTTAGCATAGCATGGACTCTATTTTGATCAAATCTACTAGACAAAAAGCATATCATCTGTTTGTCGCCAAAGGCAAAATACAACAAAATTATCCTTTCCAACATGCTTATGTACCCAAAAGATGAGCTGCACGAGGAAGAAATAAAAAATAATGCCAAGACATTCTCAACAAGGTAATTTCACCTTAAATTGCCATCTCTCCAGTACATGCTCTGGAGAACAAGATGATACCCAAAGACTGTCCTGATCGGATCTAGAACAAGATGCTCTCAATGCACTGTCTTTTAAACTCGTGATCGTCTTTGCCTTCAGTCTCTTCTTCCCGTTCAATATCACGCCTTTTAAACTCGTGATCATCTTTCCCTTCAGTCTTTTCTACCTGTTCAATATCATTATCACCCTCTTCGGACTCAGCCTCACATCTTTTCCTTTGTGGAATCACTTCAAAGAATGAAGTTTTCCAGTCTCCTGTCTCTAAGTATTTCAGAAGTATCTCTACCACTTGATTGACAGTAAGGACCTGCATCAGAGATTTCAGACCTATTAGTTTGATAGGAAGTTTCTACAAAATAATTTCAAAGATCTTGGCAGAAAGGCTCAAAAAAGTCATTGGAAAGCTGGTGGATACCCAACAGATGGTCTTCATCAAAAGAAGGCAAATCACGTATGCTATTCTGATTGCAAATGAGTGTGTTGATGTCAGAATGAGGAGCAAAGAACCAGACATTTTGTGTAAGCTAGATATTGAAAAGGCTTATGACCATCTGAACTGGAAATTCCTACTGGGAATCCTACTGAAGATGGGTTTTGATGAGAAATGGATCGAGTAGATTAAGGTATGCATAAGTACTGTGAAATTTTCAATTCTGATAAATGGATCGCCTGCTGGATTCTTTTCATCACAAAGAGGTTTGAGGCATCCCCCTTACTATTCATTCTAGCAATGGAAGGTTTAAACAGTCTGTTTAAATCTGCAAAAGCTAACAACTGGATCAAGGGCTTCAGGGTGAACCATAGAATTCCAGAGTCTGTGGAAGTCTCCCATTTACTATATGCAGATGATACTCTGGTTTTTTGTTTTTTGTGATGCTAATAGAGATCAGGTGCTCCTTCTGAGAGTGATTTTCATACTCTTTGAAGCTATTTCTGGATTACACATTAACCGGAATAAGAGCTTCATTTATCCAGTTAATGAAGTAATGGAGATTCATAGCTTAGTGAACATTCCGGGAGGGAGTATAGGAACTCTGCCAACAGTATATCTGGGAATGCCTCTCGGAGCAAAAAGCAAATCAAAAGGGATTTGGAATGGTGTAATTGAGAAATGTGAAAAGAAGTTGGTCAGCTGGAAGAGTCAATACCTATCACTGGGAGGGAGACTTACACTAATCAATAGTGTGCTAGATGCTTTGCCAACCTACATGATGTCTCTGTTTCCTATGCCTACAAGTGTAGCAAAAAGACTTGATGCCATGAGAAGAAACTTCTTATGGCAAGGAGCCAGTGAGAATAACAAGATTCACTTAGTCAGATGGGATGTTCTCACAACAAGCAAAAAGGAAAGGGGTATGGGGATCAGGAATCTGAAATTGCAAAATCGAAGTTTGATGATGAAGTGGCTATGGAGGTTTGCTACAACAGAACAAT
The DNA here is from genome assembly GCA_005239495.1 of Nicotiana undulata. Classification (NCBI taxonomy): domain Eukaryota; kingdom Viridiplantae; phylum Streptophyta; class Magnoliopsida; order Solanales; family Solanaceae; genus Nicotiana; species Nicotiana undulata. Next base: position 114,405 of record ML274930.1, on the reverse strand, counting down.
CTTTGTGGAAGAATGTAATTGAGGTAAGGTATGGGAAGGAAGGCAGCTGGACAACCAAACCAGTGAGCACTCCTTATGGGGTTAGCCTGTGGAGATCCATCAAAAATCAATGGCCAAAGTTTTGTACTAAGTCTAGTCTTAAAGTGGGTAACGGTATGAAGACCTCTTTCTGGGAAGACATATGGCTCGGACAAAGAACTTTGAAGCAGCTGTTTCCAGACATTTATAACCCGAATCAACAGCAAGTTTCTTATGTTGGAGAAGTGTGGACAGCTCAAGGATGGAATCTCACCTTCAAAAGACTCCTAAATGATTGGGAAATTCAAAGGATGTTAGAATTTTATAGCACCATAGAACAATTCAAAGGGACTTCAAATTCTGAGGATAAGATGCATTGGAATGGGGGAAAAGAAGATAAGTTTACTGTCAGATCTGCATACAAAGCTCTTAATCAGTCTAACAATCAGATTGGATGTTGGCCAATCTTGGCCATGGAAGATGATTTGGAAAGTAAGAATCCCCTACAAAGTTGCATGTTTTACTTGGTTATTAGCAAGAGAAGCAGTCCTGACACAAGATAATCTTATCAAGAGAGGTTATCAGTTGGGGTCCAGATGTCACCTGTGTGAAGCTCAGGGGGAGACAGTCAACCATCCATCTTTTTTTACACTGTAATGTTACTGATCAACTATGGAAGATATTCATCAATCTGAGGGGGATCCGGTGGGTTATGCCTAGGAATATCAAGGAAATCCTACCTAGTTGGAAAAGAGATGGGGAACATTCCAGCCAGATGGAGAGATGGAAGATTGTCCCAGCTTGTATTTGGTGGACAATAGGGAAAGAAAGGAACCAAAGATGCTTTGACGACAACCATAGTTCAATACAAAAACTGATGATGAGTTGTTTAATGCTCTTTTACTTTTGGTGTAAACAGGAATTCCTAGAAGAGTGAGAATATTTTTGATGTTTTAGACCATTTGTGAATCCTATAGAACTCTAGGCTTCTCTTCTACTTTCCTGCAATGTAATTATTAGGTGGTTTTCACCACTGGTGTAATCACTTTTATAATCAATACAAACATATCACCTTTTCGAAAAAAAGAAATACATGTTAGGACAAACAAAGGGTTTTCTAATGTTTGATCTACACTAACCATATAGTAGTACCGCTGGCCACTAAGATTTTATTGGCAAAGAAAAGAGAATATACTAATTGACCATGTTACCAGTCTAGCACATAAAAAATATCGCAGAATCTGTTCTCTCAAGATGCAAATTGCAATAATCTGGTGCATATCTATCCCTCAAGTTGCAAGAGCCCCATGATACACCAAACCTTTATATACACTCTACTGAAATGCACAATGCCATCATATCTTTTTAATGTTTGCATTATTCCTCCATTTTACATACAACATATAATCAGTGCAGAAACAGTTTCTACTAGCGTAACAAAATCCATTCTATAAAATTAGATCATGCAATAATGTGCGTGCAGAATCAGAGCCAAGCAAAAGTTGAAGATAATTTTTTTTTTTAAATAAATGAAATCAAGTTGAGATATATTGGTAGTCTAAGTACATGAAGAAGGAAACTATACACCTTTAATAATATTTATTAAGTAAACAGATATATTTCTTAGGTATACAAAAGGACTGGTCATGCGTCATCATGAAGGTCCCTGATCTCTGGGCATTTAAGATGGAGCAACTTTAACTATATCTTCTCAATTCTTGGCTAGGAGAAAAATATTTTTGAGAAGACTCAACAAAATAAAAGGAATAAGTAACACATGAGAACACAAGATACCATCAATATATGACATACACAGTTAATTGATGGTTTAAGTTGAATACTATATTTTTTGGAGGTGGTGTCGTATTGATGCTCCACTTTTAGCATCAAACCACCTACTAACCCTTTTTATTCACTAAAATGACAATCGTCCAATGTATTATACACCAGCAGTTGTACCAAAAGATATAAGATTCACTATTCATCCATATGTATCATACGCTACTGGATCATTCATGCTGCTAATTTTCAAACTTCTTCTATGGACAAAATACACGCTCAAATGATGAATCAACATATTAGGAAGAAATTGTGCCATTACAGATAAGATAATTAGAGGTCCGACATCTTTGAGATATTTATCGAGGTAATATTAAATTACCTTGAGGTGCATAGCGTAAAGTGGCGTGACATATACTGAAGGAAACACAAAACAAGATTCTTTCCTTCAAAATAACCTCAGCAGGCGGTCTCTCAGACTATTATGAGTGTCCTATGCTCACTCAACGCAATAATTCCATCTCGTGCTCTCAGATCTAGGAAAGTTTAACTACTAAGAAGTACTAGCAACAATTTGAATCTAAAAGTTTATAATGCTAGTGACATGTCTTTTACCTCCAAATACATTCATATTTTACGCATTTCAACGCATTAACCTTATGGAACCCTAACCCTTGTACTCATGAAGACTATGAGTCAATAATCCAATCTGCTGATAAGTGACATCCTTTAACAAGAGCTGTCAAGGTCAAAGTAACCGACCTTATATTATCCCAGAGAAAAAGTATAGTACTTTATTGATATCCTGCAGAATATGGCGAAGTATTTAAAACAAATGTTTATATAGCAAGTCACAATACTGTCGTTAGATTTTCTTCCAGCACAGATACAATGAGCAGGCTCCTAAGAGTTCAGCTTCAAGACACATATATCTAGAACCTTATTAGCTAGTGTTGTTTTTCATGTGAACAAATTGATGCACATAGCCTAGCAGCACACCTCAAATAATCATCCTAACCAGCAAAACCATCTGTGAATTTCATCGTCAAACATAAAGAGTGTTGCAAGAACTCAAGTTTTATCTCATTAACATAGTTTACAATGCAGGGTGTCAAGGCAACAGAGAGAAGTAGCTCAATGATTCAATACCTGGGAACTAGACATCTTTAGGTAAGTTCCTATTGGGAGTTTAGCTGTTTGAATCCCTTGGTCTTCTGCCTTTTTCATGGTTAGCCCTTTCCACCGATTCCTATCCACCAACCCACCAATGATATATATATGGTTTGGATCAAGGACGTCTAGCGTTGTTTCAGAGTCTGCAGTAAGATACACAAGGCGTTCCTTCTGATCTTGGAATGCATCAATATAAGGTCGGTTCTCCTTCTCAATTATCCACTTGTCAAATCCTGGTAGTCTCTGCAACTGATCTTGCATTTCTCCTTGACAGCCAGTCAACCAAAGGTGAGCAGGAGAATTACATCTTGCATTCACGGCATAACAGTACATGATCTGCCATAAGTCCAATAACGTTAGCTTTGTTCAAACGTGTAAGGCAAAATTGCATTTGTAAAGAATTAGTTCAAGATTCAGCTTCATGTCATGACTATTCAGGTATACTGAAACTGTCACATAAACCCAATTAAATGGAATCAGCTAAGGATAATGGAATAAATACAGTGACTTTAGGCTTCTAGTGGAGTAAGTATTTAATGTGGAAAAGGCACCATTTCACAAAACATAAGTGGTGTCTCCCTAGTCAAACAGATCAAAGTATCTCAAGATTAGATTTTTATTGGAATGCAAAATTCTTCGTTTGTCCAAGAGAATAACCAGTCAAATAGTATTTTGATTATTTTGTAACTGTAATATGATTTATAGAAAAAACTACAATTGCATACACACACAAAAAAATTCAACTTGTCATTCTTTTTTCATAGGAAGGAATAGAATGTAACAACAAATGGGTATAGAAAAAGAAAAAAAGAACCTGTTGGACGAGGCTATGGAACTCACTGGAGTTCATGAGATGACCAAACTCGAGATCAATAACTACATTTTGCCCATTTTGTTTAGCTTCAGTGAGCCTTTGCATCTTCTTTCCTTTTTCTTCGGTTCGCTGGTCCATTCTCTCTTTCCTGAGAGACAGTTTGGACTCTATCAAATGTTGTTTCTCCTCTTCGGTAGCGGCGGCCAACTTGTCCTCCCATTCTTTACGCTTGCGTTCAGCTTCTTTCTTCTTCTGCTCTTTCAGCAGAGCCTTTTTCTCCGCCTTTTTGGCCTCGTATCTTTGCTGCTTAATCAGTTTCTTCTGTGCGTTCTTAGAGAGTACTGGTGGTGGACATGGCTGCTGCTTCTCGACTTCGACTTCGACTTCTTCCTCACCCGCCATCGTTGATTGTTCCTTCTTCCGATGACCCAATTGGGGCTTTAGTAACACAGGGCTCTGCAAATTTGGGCCTCCACTCCTGCCCGGCCCTGGAACATATTTCACAACTAGGAAAAAAGCACCAAATCACAAAGATTTGGTTTGATTTAGTTGGTATTGAGTAAAAAATCCGAATCAAAACTCACATATAAATATATAATTTATATATAGAATCTCTCTAAAGAATATCTAAAAATATTTGTGATTATCTTGCGGGATATAATATTTAATAAAATATGAAGTACTCCATATTTATTTACTTTAAATTGTGGGTGTATGATCATTATATTATCACTGAAATATGTCAATTTCTTTGTTCTTTTATAATATATATCAAGTTCTATTAAATTCTAATATTTTTTAGAATTTGAAGTGGTTATTATTATTTAGATTTCATATTGATTTTATGTTTAATTACTAAATTCGGTTAACTTTGAAGTGTATATCAATAAAAAATTATTGTCAGACGACTAAAAAAATAACTACCATGTATCACTAAGTAAAATATTTTAACATAAAATATGTTCGTCAATTTTTAAAATTCTTACTAAACATATTTTCTTATAAAAAATTTAACAAAGTAAGATTGAAATAATATTTAATTAACAAAAACTCATAAAACACTGACAAAATCGAACCAATCCAACCAATATAGTTAGTTTAATTTTGATAAAAACTGAATTAACTCCATCCATGTACACCTCTAATCACAAATACTTAAAAAAATCGTCTTGAAAACTATTCAATTTTAACAATCTTATTTTTACGTTAAATAAGTGACCAGTTGAAATTCGCTTAATATAAAATCAGTGAGAAAAATAAAAAGACACGTGAACTCTCTCAGTTATATATTTTATAAGATAATTTTAGCACTTTACCTATATTTAACTTGCTTGTTGTTTTTTAAATTTTACGTCTAATCAAATTCTTTATGTAAAATAGCATAAATAAAATACCTGATAATTTATATATGCCGTATTACTTTTAAAATTTTATTTTATATGTATATCTCATATGTAAGAAAAAGTTATTTATTTTTGAAGAATAAATGTACATTGATACATATTTTTAGTTTTTTACTAACTTTTTGTGCTTTCACTGTAAAGATTACCTGTAGTATTTTTCAAAACAACAATAAGAGTGTTTGGCTAAGCTTATAAGCTGGCCAAACGAGCTTATTAGCATTTTTCGGCTTATTTACGCGTTTGGTAAAGTTAAAAGTGTTTGTAAGCCAAGTGCTTATAAGTAAAAAATAAGTCAAAAGTCATAAGTTGGTTACCCCCAGCTTATGAATTTTTAGTTTATAAGCACTTTAAGTTTGACCAAGATTTTTACTATTTTATCCTTAAAATATTCATTTTTAGAACAAACTCCTACACCGATAATTACGGCCTCAAGTATTTTTTCAACCTAAACCCCCCCCCATCCCCCACCCACCCCTCATCAAGCCTACAATTTTCATTGACTATTTAAGATAAGCAAATTCTCTATTCCTTTGCATATTTGCATCAATATAATTGTGTATTAATCTTTGAACGGTATGTAATAAATGAGGACATATCAAATTTTTGGTGTATTGCTTTCTAAGTGTTGTGGTGATGAAGACAATGTTTGTTTCTCTTCAAATATTTTGTCCTATTTAGGTTTATTTTTTACCGAGAAACTTTTGTCAATTTATTAATTTTTATAACTTATGATTATATGCTTATCATAAAATAAATTATATTTATCATAAAAATTATCTTATATAAGCACAGTTGTATTTAAAATAAAATCACAAATAGAAATTTTGTATTTGAATTGATCTGGAATCTAAAATTTTGAAGAAATTATGCCCTTATAAGTGTAAATACTTCTAAGATTATTTAAGTCATTTTAACAGAAAAAGAGCTTATGAGCACTTTTTTATCAAATACTGCAGCAACTTATTATCAATTTCAGCACTTGTATCCAAACACGTAACTGCTTATTTATTAAATCAGTTTCAGCACTTAAAACTGCTTTTCATCCCCTAATGCTTATCAGCTACTTCAAATCAGCTAATCCAAATGGGCTCTAAATATCTTATAATCAGAAGATTCATGAACTCTCACAATTATTCATTGTATACGGTTAAAATCGAGCCAGCCCGCTCGATTTTGGTATTTGATCGAGACTAGGGAAATGTATCGAAGTTCGGCCCCGTAAGAGATCAGACCAAGGCACGATGACAGAGTACTGAGTTCGGAATTTGAGGTACTTGTCGAGATCGAAGCCAGTAAGAATCGAGACCAAACAAAATAGATATCGATCAAGACCGAAGATAGCATAATAACGGAAAGCGAGATATCCGTGACTAGTCGACAATCATGGCGAAAATCTCGTAACGGATCGAATCAAGAGCGGTTGCTTAACTAATCATGGAATTTCCTTTTGTAGTTAGAGTTATATCATACGTAGAATTCCCCTACTATATAAAGGGGAGTTCTAATCGTTTGTAAGACACCTTATGCCCACATATCAAAGCAATATCACATTCTCTCTCGCTTGTACATTCTTGTTCATCAATTTACTTTCTGCTTTATTACTTTCGCATCAGTCAGTTCGAAGGCACTCTAGCTCGAGGGCCGAATTCCATATCAACATTGGTTTGCTTTACTTTTTTGTTAATTTCCATTACTAATCCTTATATTTATCAATTTGTATTAGGTGAAATCACGTGTACTTAAAACACATTATAAGTTTAATTGTTCTCTAATTTTAAGGGGAAACAGTTTGGCGACCACCGTGGGGCTAAGGATAATAGTGATTGTTTAATACTGATTCCGATAACACACACTGCTTTACGTTTTTTCTCGTAAGTGTCTTTGATGTCACAATAAACATGCCAAACTCACAAGTAGCACCCACACATGGTGACAACGACCTCAAATTTCACAGGGGAAACGACAATATAGCCGCCCCAGGGATCGAAGTGCCTCAGGCTAACCTCGAGGGAGTACCAATTGCAAATCTCGTCGATGTCAGTTCATATGTCGCTCTAAATGCAAATTTGGGCGCTGATCCCGAAAGAAGCGTACGGAGGGAAGTTCGATCAGGTGGTCGAGGTACGCAGGGCGGAGAAGATGGTGGAGCCAGCCTTCAGCTGATATTTGAGATGCTACAAGCTCAGCAAGCTGCTATAACACAACTGCAAAACCAGAATCGTGCACCAAGTGGGGTCAAACCTGAGCCCCCACTAGAAGTTGTTCCCAAGGCCGAACTTGTACTAGAGAGATCGAACGTCAATGAATCGGGGATTGACCCCGCCATTGTGAAAATCCTCGAGGAGCTCACTAAACAGATTGAATCGGGAGAAAAGAAAATCGAGGCAAATGACAAAAATGTAGAAACATACAACTCCCGGATTGACCAAATACCAGGGGCATCACCGATTCTAAAAGGTTTAGATTCGAAGAAGTTCGTGTAGAAGCTTTTCCCTCCAACTGCGGCTCTGAAGCCCATCCCAAAAATACAATGGGACCACCGATCGTAATGAGCATGTTACTTCTTATGCATGTGCAATAAAAGGGGAATGACTCAGAAGATGATGATATTGAATTCGTTCTACTGAAAAAGTTTGGGGAAACTTTATCAAAAGGGGCGATGATATGGTACCACAATTTGCCGCCCAATTCCATCGATTCCTTCTCCATGCTTGCAGATTCCTTCGTGAAGGAACACGCTGGATCAATAAAGGTTGTGACTAGAAATTCGGACCTCTTCAAAGTGAAACAAAAGGACAACAAAATATTAAGGGAACTCGTATCTCGGTTCCAGATAGAACGCATGGACCTACCCCCGGTCGTAGATGATTGGCCCGTTCAAGCTTTTACTCAAGGTGTAAGCGAACGAAGTTTGGTGGCATCACGACAGCTAAAGCATAATTTAATTGAATATCCAGCGGTGACCCGGGCCGACGCACACAATCGGTATCGGTCAAAGATCACGGTCGAGGATGATGAATTGGGGACCCCTTCCGGTTCCGTTTACCCAAATAGACATGTCAGAAGAATTCAAAGGGATATCGACAGAGAACCCCGATCAAACAAATATCGGTATCAACCTTACAACGCAGATCGTAGAAACAATGGCCCAAGGCGTAATATCGTCCGAAATGATCAATGGAATGATCGAGGATAGAGCTCCCGAGTGCTCATGAGTAAAAGTGGTTTCGATAAGCATGTCTAGCCCACAGAAGCACCACGATTATCAGTTAAGCCATTGGTAGGATCAAGGATACTAGATGGCCCAGACCCCTACAGTCTGATCCAGCTTAAAGGAACCCCAGTCAAATATGCAAATACCATGGTACCCATGGTCATAGAGCCGAAGACTGCAGACAACTAAGGGAGGAGGTGTCCCGTCTATTTAACGAGGGTCACCTTCGAGAATTCTTGAGTGGCCGAGCTAAAAATCACTTTAGAGACAGGGATGCAAACAGGATAAGCGAGCAGAAAGAACCACAACATATGATTCACATGATCGTTGGTGGGGCCGATATTCCACAAGGGCCCGTGTTCAAACACACAAAGGTGTCGATAACCAGGGAAAAACGAACTCGAGACTATGTACCAGAAGGCACTTTGTTCATTCAATGACGAGCAAGCAAATGGGGTCTCACAACCCCACAGTGATGCATTGGTAATCTCTATCCTTATGAACAAAATTCAGGTTAAACGTGTTTTAATTGATCCAGGAAGCTCGACCAATATTATTCGATCGAGGTCGTGGAACAGCTCGGTCTACAGGATCAGATCGTGTCTGCAGCTCGGGTTCTCAATGGCTTAACCATGGCGAGTGAAACAACTAAAGGTGAAATCATCTTACCAATAAATGTAGCCAAAAATATTCAAGAAACAAAGTTCCATGTGATCGAGGGCGATATGAGATACAACGCCCTACTCGGTAGACCCTAAATTCACAACATGAGGGAGGACCCCTTTGTTAAGTTTAAGTTTAAGTTTCAATGATTACAATATCGTCTTGTGTTAAATTTGCAGGACTGCAAAATTCGAACTAGCAAAAAGGAAAGAATGAAGATGTTGTTCAAGATGTGATTGCTACATTAATGGTCAATCAAAAGAATCCTATTTATTCGACCCCAATCAAAGGAGTTCAGATTGCCAATCAAGGATACTCAATCAAGAAGTTTGCCAGCAAATATTCTCTGTCCATAAATAAGCTCATTCTAGGCGTAAATGGCTTCTCAATGAAATCTTGTGACAAAGAAAGTCACGATCGAATCTGGTCTCTTCAAAGAGCACGATTCGAAGAGGCACCCCTTGGGTCAAATCCCTTTGAAAGGATCTCGCGCCTCTAATTTCTTCAGAGACTCAACGACTCTTTTCTCTCTTATAAGAAGGCTGATAATCTCAAATAGAAGACTTGCGCAACTTCACACATTGTATTCTAAGTCTATCTACTTCTTAGCCTAAACACTATAATCTTTAGTTATAAGTGTCTCAAAAGATAGGAAGAACTAGAACACAAAGGAAAGTTGTGTCAAATATTCAGAATTTATTGTTGATACTTCTTGTTGGTGGTGAACGAGTTAAAACCATATGTATTGTAACACTTTCAAGATCTTAAGGGAACCCGTGTGACCCAAGGGAAACTGAATGTAAGTACCACAATGGTACCGAACCAGTATAAGATTGTTGTGTGTTATTTACCTTTCAATTACTGCTTTCTTTCATTCTGCACTGTGTTCAGTCAACTAATATTTCTGTTAGTCGACTAATTTTTAATAGCCAACAATTCACCCCCCTCTTGTAATTTAAATTGGTATTAGAGCAAGGCTCACAGTCTTTGCTTAACTGCTAGTAAGGAAAATATCATGGGATCTAACACTGTTGTTGGTTCTCTATTTCAAGAAGGAACCTCTCAGGTTCGACCTCCCAGCTTCAACGGTCAGCACTTCTCTCACTGGAAAGTGCACATGGAAACTTACACTATGTCATATGACATCAATGTATGGCGTGTGATAAAAAAGGAAAATCTTCCAATCCGTCCTAAAAAGGATGCAAACGGTCAAGTCATTATATCAACTAATCCTCTCGACTTGGATGATTACCCTGATGAACAAGTTATTGTTATAACTGTTAATGCAAAAGCAAAAAATCTATTGTACAATGCTATCAATGGAGAAGAATATGAAAATATATCATGTTGTGTAACTACCAAAGAGACGTAGGATAAACTGGAGGTCACTTACGAAGGCCCCAACAAGGTGAAAGAAACTAGGATAAATCTCTTGGTTAGGGACTATGAGTTATTTCAAAATGAAGGATGGACAATCAGTAGAAGAGATATTTTCTAGGTTCAGAAAAATTCTTGGAGATCTCAAGTCTTTTGGTAGACCTATCAAAAGTGGCAAATAGGTTAGAAAGATCCTCAAAAGTTTACTTACTATTTGGCAGCCAAAAGTCATTGCCTTGGAATGTCAAGATCTGGACAAAATTTCTTATGATGACTCAGAGGTGATCCAATTGCTTTTGAGAAAACTCTCCTGGATAGACAAATTCAAGAAAAGAAGAAAACGTTTGCTTTTAAGGCAATTGTGGTTGAACTAGAAAATGAAGAGGAGTAAGAAGGAGGAGAACAAGACGAAAACTATGCAAATGCTTTCTCAAGTCGTAACGATCATGATGAGAAAAAACATGAATAGAAAAAGAAGGAAGCCTAACTTCAGGAAAGGAAGGATAAACAATGAAGCTGATAAAAATGATTGAAGGTGTTACGAATGTGGTGGTCATATTCAAGCTGGCTAGCCTGAACTAAAGAAGCTCAGCAGAAACATGCAAAAGGAAAAAGCTTTCGGAGCTTGGAGTGATGAGGAAGAGTCTGATCATGAGTAAATTTCTAACATATGTTTCATGTCCATAAATGAAAATGAATATTCATGAGAACTTGGACTAATGACAAACATCAATGATGAGGAAGACGACTCAAGAGAACTTTGTCTCATGGCAGACGAAGGAACTAGTGAGGTACATACTCCCTTATGCCCTAATTGTTATGAACTTCAAGAATTTGTTGATATTGCTCTTGCAGAATCATAGTAGTAAATGAACTTAGAATGATCAAGAGAGAAAAGAAAGACTAGGCCTTGAAACTAGAAGTATGCGAGATTGAGTGTTATTTGCTACAGGATGAAGTAAACGAACTTCAACTTCAATTGAATGATTTGCAAAAGACCACAAGTCACAGCTTAGTCAAGTCAAATCAGATTGTTCATCACAAACAGAAAATTCTCGCATGTTCTTTTGTGGTAAAAATGGCCATAGTACTAACAAATGCAGGAACAGAATTAGAGCTGAAAGAGGCGCTGGTAACTCTACCAGTTTATCGTGCTTCTATTGTGGTAAAAGAGGTCACACCTCAAATCGTTGCAGGTTCAAAGATAAGAGGAGATGGGTCTGGAGACCTAAATCTTCAAATCAAACTAACGCTCAACATTCTAACCATTCAGGACCCAAGCAAGCTTGGGTACCTAAAAATAAGTAATCTTGTTTTGCATGAACACCGCAAAAAGAATCGAAAAGGAAAATGGTATCTCGACAACGCGTGTTCCAGGCATACGACTGGTGAAAAACAACTATCCAAATCAGTCACCAAGCTAGATGGAGGAACAATTACTTTTGGAGACAAATCCAAAGGAAATGTAATTGGTGTTGAAAAAGTTCCTTTAAGCTCAACATGTGATGTAGATGAAGTTTACCTAGTTGATAAACTTGGCTATAATCTTCTCAGCATCAATCAACTATGTGACAATGATTATGAGGTTCGTTTAAGAAACATGGCTGGTTTATAGAAGATGAATCGTGTAAAATCAGGTAATAGAGACATAAATATCTACACTATCAAAAACTTAGAAAATCTTGGGGATCAAATTTGTCTTACTTCCATGATTGAAGATCCCTGAGTGTGGCATATAAAACTTGGTCATGCAAGCATGCATACTATTCAAAAACTGTCTAAACATGATCTTGTTATTGGTCTCACAAAACTGGATTTTTCAAAAGATCATATTTGTGATGCATGTCAACTAGGAAAACAAACTCGCTCTTCTTTCAAAGTTAAAAACATTGTTTCCAACTCTCAACCTCTTCAATTGTTGCATATGGATTTATTTAGTCCTGCTAGGACTGCTAGCATAGGAGGTAGGAAATATGCATTTCTTATTGTAGATGATTTTTCTATATTTACCTTGTTTATGTTTCTTAGTCATAAAGATGATGCTCTAAAGAATTTTGAAGTTTTTTGTAAGAAGGTTCAACGAGAAAAGGGATACTACATATCTACTATTAGAAGTGAACATGGAGGAGAATTTGAAAGCAATGCTTTTGAAAATTTCTGCAACGATCAAGGACTCTCAACATTTCTCTTCACCAAAATCACCACGGCAAAATGGAGTAGTAGAGCGTAAAATAGAACCCTGCAGGATATGGCAAGAATCATAATTGTGAAAAACTCTCTACCTCATCATTTCTGTGCAGAAGCTGTAAGTACAACATGACACATCATCACCATGTGTTTGATTCGACCTACTCAAAAATACTCCTTATGAACTGTGGAATGGTAAGAAACCAAATATCAGCTACTTTCACCCTTTTGGATGCAAATGCTTTATCCACAACAATAGGAAGTATAATCTGGGTAAGTTTGATCCTAAGAGTGATGACGGTATATTTCTTGATTACTCTCCTTCAAGTAGATCATACAGAGTTTATAATAAGAGAACTTTGTGTATTGAAGAATCTATTCATGTTGTTTTTGTTGATACTAACCCTTGCTCGAGGAACGAACAAATTCCTGAAGATGAGGAAATCTTGTGCTCCTAAGTCTATTATTGCAGGTAAGGACCATCAAAATAATCCAGTTGATCAACAAGTTCAACCAGCTGAAATACCCACAGAAGATCTTGACCTACCGCAAGCAGATCACCCGCCTACCGAAGAAAGAGAGCCTCCAGTAAATACTCCAAATGAATGGGAGAGTGAACCGGGATATCCTGACATATTTATTATAGGAGATCCACTGGAAGGAATAACTACAAGAGGTCTCAAAAGAATAAATCGCATGTAGCTCTCATTTCTCAAATTGAGCCCAAGAAGTGGATGCAGCTCTCAAAGATTCTTATAGGATAAGTGCTATGAAAGAAGAAATAGATCAGTTTGAAAGAAATAAAGTATGGGAATTAGTTCCAAGACCTCAAAGTTCTTCTATTGTTGGAACTAAGTGGGTTTTCAGAAAAAAATTGAATGAATCAGGTCAAGTGGTTCGAAATAAAGCAAGATTAGTGGCTCAAGGTTATTATCAATAGGATGGAATGGACTATGATGAAACCTTTGCGCTTGGGGCAAGACTTGAATCCATTTGAATGCTACTTGCTTTCGCTGCTCACAAAGGATTCAAGATATTTCAAATGGACGTTAAAAGTGCGTTCCTTAATGGTTACATTTATGAAGAAGTGTGCGTGAAGCAACCACCCGATTTTGCAAATGCCACCTTTCCTAATCATGTATACAAGTTGACTAAAGCCTTGTATAGTCTCAAACAAGCCCCTCGTGCATAGTATGAAAGGTTAAGTTCCTTCCTTCTAAATCAAGGATTCAAACGAGGTAATATCGATACAACTCTTTTCATTCAGCAATCCAGTTGAGGTAATCTTATTACTCAAATTTATGTAGATGATATTATTTTTGGTAGCCCTAACTCTGTTCTTTGTGAAGAATTTGCTCTTTCCATGAAAGAAGAATTTGAGATGAGCATGATGGGAGAACTAACTTTCTTTCTTGAACTTCAAATCAAGCAGTCTCCGAAAGGAATTTACATTAGCCAAACCAAGTACATTAAGGAGATTAATAAAAAGTTTGGCATGGAAAATGCTAAGTCAATTGACACTCCAATAAGTCCAACTACGATGCTAGATGAAGACGTCAATGGAAAAATGGTTGATGAAACCATGTACAGAGGAATTATTGGATCTCTATTATATCTAACTGCTAGTCGACCAGATATTATGTTTAGTGTATGCAAACGTGCTAGATTTCAGTCGGCTCCTAAGGAATCTCATATTTTTACTGTTAAACGAATTATTAGATATTTAATTGGTACATCTGATCTAGGACTATGGTATGATCATTCTAACAATTTTTCTCTAATTATTGGATATTTAATTGGTACATCTGAGCTAGGACTATGGTATGATCATTCTAACAATTTTTCTCTAAGAGGTTTTTCAGATGCTGACTTTGCAGGGGACAAGATTGATAGAAAGAGTACTAGTGGAACATGTCAATTGTTAGGAAATGAATTGATATCTTGGCACAACAAGAAACAAAATTTTATTGCACTATCAACGACTGAGGTAGAATACCTAGCCGTAGAAAGCTGTTGTACACAAGTTATATGGATTATGCATTAACTTCTTGACTATGATTTATCTCTTACATCTACTCCTATTTTATGTGACAATACCAATGCCATCTGTTTATCAAAGAATTTTGTGCATCATTCTAGAGCAAAGCATATAAAAATTAAACATCATTTTATCCGTGATCATGTAGCAAAAGGTGACATTGTTTTAGAATTGATAAGTATTGATTCTCAACTTGCTGATATTTTTACAAAACTACTTTTGGAAGAAATTTTTTGCCTTCTCCGTAAAAAGATTGGCATTGTGCCAAATTTGTAAATAAAATATTTCCTCGAGTTCTAAAAATATTTTACCATGTATTAGAATATTTTATTTCCTTACTTATGTGTGACTTAATTAATTTTCTGTGTAAGTGTAATTATTGCAAGTACCGTCGATCATTCACTTCAGAACCATCACTTCCATCTGTACTTGGCCTTTCCTTTAACCAAGGCGTCTCTTTGCTCTCCTCAAAAGCATCGATAAAACCCTTCCTTCTCCAGAACTCTCCTCATTTTCTTCCAAACAACCCTTCACACCATGGCCTAAAGAAATTCCTTCTCTGCAACCAGACGCAGTCGAAGGTTTCAAAAACCTCTTAACACCGAAGAACTTGTAGATGTGGAGTCGTCCATTGACTCATATTTTCTCGGAACAGACAATGATAATAGTGATTTATCTGAAAACCCTCCCATTAGCCAGAAAAAGCCGGCAAAAGACCCATGGACCAACCCCCCCAAAAGGCTGCATGTAAGAAGGGTAAAGTGGAACGCATGCAATTTGGTCCTGAGGACAAGTTAATCTTATATGGTCCTAGTGAAAAGGCAAGGTTTGAGTCCTACAAGTCATAATACATGGCTTATGGACGTTATGTAAGTCTCCCTCTTATGAAAAGTCTTCATTGTGATGTGTCTGCTATTTTCGATTTTCAGCACATTTCCTCTCTATTTGACACCATTGGAAACTTTGTGTATGAAGAACATGTTAGGATATTTTATGCAAATCTTTTTGTGAATGATAAAGATGATTTGGAATCTATGGTTTTACGGACTAGTATTGTTTTGGACTCTTACCAATTTGAAAAGATTTTCTCTTCCAAGTTTAGTGGGTATGATGTGTTTGTCCAAAATTCTTGGCCCAAAGACTTTGAAGTGTCCTTTGATGAAGCAAAAACCTTTCTGTCTGATAATCCTCCTGACATTGGTCCCAAGAATCTTAAGTTTGAACATCGTGTCTTGGCCCACATGATTTCCACTACTCTCCTCCCCGGGGCTGGATCCCTTAGCTCTCTGTCCACTAGAGATATTTTTGCTCTTTACTGCTTGGTTAATAATAAACGTCTTGATTTGTTTGTGTGGACTCGTCAATACATGCTTGAAAGTATCAGAGATATATCCTTCTCTGCTACATGTTTTCCCTATGGTCTTCTCATCTCACATATTCTCGAGGTCATGAAAGTAGATTTGGCACCCTTTACACCCAAGTACATTACTAGTACTTATGATAAAACTACTTTCTCAGTGATGGGGTACACTCTGGGTGATGATGGATGGGTTAAGCACGTCAATGTTGAAAGTATTCCAGTGCCAGTTGAAGTTCAAACTGAACAACTAGCTTCTTAGTCGACTGCCTCTCAGAATCTTCAACAAATCCAGCATTATCTTGATGGGGTCAAACTGCTACTAGTTGAGATGAAAGAACAGGTAGACAAAATCAGGGAAGTTACCAAGGAGACAGGTACAGATGTGGCTAAGCTCATGATGGACATAGGATCCACACGGAGGCAAGGAACCAGGGCTTTCAATTCTATGAGTGAAAAGATGGACAAACTCGTCAAAGACGTTGGAAATTCCTATGACTCCTTCTGCACCAAAGTGATCAACACCCTCAAGTACTTCCTGGGAAGAAGTTAGTGCGACTAGATGTGATGATATTACAAATAATTTTTTTTGCTTATGCTTGATTTTGCTCTTCAAAGAGCACGATTCGAATAGGCACCCTTTGGGTCAAATCCCGTCGAAAATATCGCGTGCCTCTAATTTCGTCAAATACTTAACGACTCTTTTTTCTCTTATAAGAAGGCTTATAATCTCAAACAGAAGACTTGCGCAACTACACACATTGTATTCTAAGTCTTTTTAATTCTTAGTCTGAACACTATAATCTTTAGTTATCAGTGTCTCAAAAGATATGAAGAACTAGAACACAAAAGAGAGTTGTGTCAAATATTTAGAATTTATTGTTGATACTTCTTGTTGGTGGTGAACGAGTTAAAACCATCTATATTGTAAAACTTTCAAGATCTTAAGGGACCCCTTGTGACCTAAGGGAAACTGGATGTAAGTACCACAGTGGTACCGAACCAGTATAAGATTGTTGTGTGTTATTTACCTTTAAATTACTGCTTTCTTTCATTCTGCATTGTGTTCAGTCAACTAATATTTCTGTTATTCGACTAATTTTTAACATCCAACAATTCACCCACCTTGTACTTTCACCCTTAACCCTTCACCTAATGCTGAAATTCTCAACACCGGATGGAGTAAAAACAGTGTATGGGGAACCACATGCTGCCAAAGAGTTCGCGGTCGACGAAGTAATACCGATATCGGCGCTTTCATCAACAAAGGGATCAGAGTCCGAAGGAAAACATGAAGCTAATTAAATAGCAGCACCAACTTCGACTCAGTCAGAGAAGCGGGAACGAACAAGGACGGTGATTACTGGATCCCTCGATCCTTCATAATTCCCGAGGATTCCGACGTCACCAAATCGACACTTGAATAGCTGGTGCAAGTCATACTGATCGAGTATCTACCTGATCAAAAGGTATACTTGGGTACAACGTTAACCCCCAAGCTCAGGGAAAAACTCATTAAATTCCTTATTGATAATATGGATGGTTTTGCTTGGTCCCACTTAGATATGACTGGGATCCCATCGGAGATCACTACACATCGATTGAGTTTGGACCAGAAGTTTCGCCCAGTAAAACAAAAGAGAAGGCCCCAGTCCGAGGTAAAACACGTATTTATCAAGGACGAGGTAACCAAACATCTCAAGATAGGATTTATTCGGGAGGTAAAATATCCCGAATGGTTAATAAACGTAGTTGTAGTCCCTAAAAAGGGAAATAAACCTAGAATGTGCGTAGATTATAAGGATTTAAACAAAGCATGCCCTAAATATTCCTTTCCTTTGCCGAATATTGATCGCACGATTGATTCCATGGCCGGCCACGAGATCCTTAGATTTCTCGATGCCTACTCCGGGTACAATCAAATACAAATGAGCCCGAGGATCAGGAAAAGACTTCGTTCATCACTAAATACGGCACCTATGGTTATAACGTAATGTCGTTTGGACTAAAAAATGTTGGTTCTACTTATCAACGCCTAGTAAATCGAATGTTCGAAGGAAAAATAGGTAAATCGATGGAGGTTTATATTGACGATATGCTAGTTAAGTCTCTACGAGCAGAGGACATTTGAAACATTTGCAGGAGACCTTCGACATACTAAGGTAGTACAACATGAAGCTCAACCTGGAGAAATGTGCATTCGGGGTGGGGTCGGGCAAGTTCCTCGGCTCTATGGTATCGAATCGGGGGATCGAGATAAACCCCGATAAAACCAAGGAAACTGAAGACATCACTGTCGTGGACAATGTTAAGGTCGTATAAAGATTAACAGGGCGCATAGCCGCCCTAAGACAATTCATCTCGAGGTCTTCAGATAGAAGTCACCGGTTCTTCTCACTGCTTTAAAAGAGGAACAATTTTGCGTGGACCCCGGAATGCCAACAAGCATTAGAAGAATTAAAACGGTACCTCTCGAGCCTGCCACAACTTCATACGCAATCTCAAAAATCGCGGTAAGTGGGGTCCTAGTTCGAGAAGAGAAAGGTACGCAATTTTCTTGTTTATTATGTTAGTCAAACTTTAGGTGAGGAAGATACCCGGTACCCACAACTTAGAAAAATTAGCGCTTGCTCTAATAAGCGCCTCTAGGAAATTAAAACCATATTTTCAATGTCACCCGATTTGTGTGGTGACTAACTATCCCCTTCACAATATTTTGCATAAGCCCAAACTCTCGGGTCTATCGGCCAAATAGGCTGTCGAGATCAGCGGGTACGATATCGAGTATCAACCTCGAATGGCCATCAAGTCTCAAATCTTGGTAGACTTCGTGGCCAACTTCACGCCAGCCCTCGTACCTGAGGTCGAAAAGGAATTATTACTAAAATCGGGTACATCATCGGGGGTGTGGACCCTTTTCCCAAACAGTGCTTCGAATGTGAAGGGGTCCTGGCTAGGCATCGTTTTGAAGTCACCCACAGGTAATACAATTAGACAATCTATCAAAACTTCCAAATTAACTAACAATGAGGCCGAGTATGAGGCCATGATTGCAGACATCGAGTTAGCTAAGAGTTTATGAGCAGTGATTATCAAGGACAAATGCGACTCCCTATTTGTGGTAAACCAAGTCAACAGAAATTTTGAAATTCGAGAAGACTGGATGCAAAGGTACTTGGACAAACTACATGTGTCTCTACATCGATTCAAAGAATAGACCCTACAGCACGTGCCTCGAGAGCAAAACAAGGAGGCCGATGCCCTTGCAAATTTGGGGTCATCAATCAAATATGACGATCTTAGCTCGGGGACTGTCATACAACCTTCGAAGTCAGCAATCAAAGAAGGTCGCGCTGAAATAAACTCCACAAGTCTGACATGGGATTGGAGGAATAAGTATATCGAATACCTAAAGAATAGGAAGCTTCCATCGGACCCTAAGGAATCAAGTAATCTACGCATGAAGGTCGCACGATTAACATTGGCCGAGGACAGAACATTATAGAAGGATGTTCGGTGGACCGTTGGAGTATGTTTGGGTCCCAGAGATACCAACTACGTCATACGGAAAATTCACGAGGGCACTTGCGGGAAGCATTCCGGTGCCGAATCATTAGTTCACAAAGTCATAAGAGCAGGATACTATTGGGCCTATATGGAAAATGATACTAAAGAATTTGTTCGAAAATAGTACAAGTGTCAAAGGTATGCGCCAATGATTAACCAACCCGGAGAGCAACTCCACTCAGTCTTATCCCCATGGTCGTTCATGAAATGGGGGATGGACATCGTTGGCCCTCTACTATCGTCCCTAGGTAAAACTCAATTCATTTTGTTTATGACTAACTATTTCTCTAAGTGGGTTGAAGCACATGCCTTCGAGAAAGTCAGAGAAAAAAAAGTCATAAACTTCATCTAGACCACATTATATGCCGATTCGAGATTCCTGCCGAGATCGTATGCGATAATGGAAAGAAATTCATCGGCAGCAAAGTGACAAAGTTTCTCGAAGACCACAAAATTAAAAGGATTCTATCAACGCCATATCATCCTAGTGGCAACGGACATGCCGAATCGACAAACAAGACCATCATTCAAAATCTAAAGAAAAGATTGACCGAGGTTAAAGAAAATGGAGAGAAATATTGCCCGAGGTCCTTTGGGCGTACCGTACAACGTCGAATTCAGTACGGGGGCAACACCATTCTCATTAGTCTATAGTTTCGAAGCTTTGCTCCCGGTCGAAGTCGGGGAACCTAGATTCAGGTTTCGATATGCAACAGAAGAGTCAAATCGTGAGGCTATGAATACAAGACTCGACTTGCTAGATGAAAGACAGGCCGCCCTCGTTCGAATGGACACACAGAAACACCGGATCAAAGGTATTACAATCGAAGAGCCAATCTTCGACCCTTACAAATCGGGGACTTAGTTCTGAGAAAAGTCACCATCAATACTCGAAACCCAAACGAAGGAAAACTTGGCCCAAATTGGGAGGGACCATATCAAGTCCTCGATATCGTTGGAAAAGGATCCTACAAACTTGCCACGATGAACGGCGAGCAATTACCAAACAATTGGAACATAGCACTCCTCAAATGATATTATTGCTAAGGTACGACCTTCTCCATTTTCATTTATATTTTATACTAACCAATTGCAAGTGTTCAATCGAAGACATCGAAGGATTTTTCAACACAAAGTCCTTAGGTATGAAAGCACGCATTTCACTCTTTTTTCCTCAGACCGATTTTTGTCCCAAATGGATTTTTCCGACGAGGTTTTTAACGAGTAAACCATTGTTCGTGCTAACTCAGAGCAATTCAACAGTATTTTAGGCTTCTTTACAATCAACCCCGAATACCGGGGGGCATCACCCTCGAATGTCGACTTTGTTACAAGGAAAGTACTTTGTGTCAACAAAGTCTCGATAGGTAAAATTTACAAGGGACAAACGATCGAATGAACCGTGCCCATGTAGATTACTCGAGCCCTAGTGGCAAACATGTACGCATGTATAATCTGTTGAGAGAAGTATTTTTCCTTGCCAAATATTTCATGCCTTAGAGAAATTTTCACTTTACAATTTCACACTTTTGGTATATTGTGGAAATAGGCTTAAGGGACGATCACAACTGAAGTTCAAATAACTTACCCCACACTCGGGGACTGCCATCCAAAAAATTGACATAATCGAATTACTAAAGCCTCGAGATCGTAAGACCTTAAAAAGTCAACCTCGATTTTATAGGCCACGGCCACCCCACTCGGGGATTGACACTTCGAACAAGTTCGAAGTGTAATAGGGAAACAAGACCAAGAGGCAAATCCCAAGTTAAAGGCTACGACCAAACTAACACGGTTCAGAGACGTCTGAATTCCGTAATAAAATAGGCCTTCTAATATTTTCACAAAATCGGATAGAAAGACTACCCTCGGAAAAATTACAAAGGGTTTCAATAACACCAACCCAAAAACAATCTAATGGGTACAGATTTATCTCGTGCTAAGGCATAACAAATTTTTATATGATTGACTTTTTATGCTGAAAAGGGGGAAAACCATTCTTTTAAGGCCATATCGGCCTAACTCAAGAGTCTAAGTGCCACTTTATTCTTTGAGTTCGAGAAGTCATCCTCACTCAACTAAAACCTAAGGGTCATCTTACTTTGATTTCGAGCAAGTACTCACTCGATTATAAAGACTACACTAGTCAGACTTCGATAGATTGCATAGCCTTCGAACTTATGAACAAAGTTTTCATAAGGCATACAAGGAAGAAATTGAAACAAGTCAGAGAGAAAAGAGATCTTTTATATATAAATGTATTTTCAAGGACCGATCAGGGTCCTACACAAAAGTTCAAAAAAATCCTAAGGTTCCTAACTATCCTCGGGGGCAGCTTCTTCTCCATCGGGGTTCTCCCTATTCTCAGACCCACTCTTGCTCACAACATCATCATCATCATCGGAGGAGGTCAATGCCTTAGCATCATCTTCATGCTCTTTGGCCTTCTTTATCTCATCAGTAAGATCAAAATCTCGAGCATGGATCTCCTTGAGGGGTTCCCTTTGATATTGGCACTTAGCGAGCTCGGCGATCCAAAGAGCTCGAGTTTTTGCGACCTCGGCAGATTCTCTTACTTGGGATTGAGAAGATTCAGTGTTAGATCAGTAGATGACCACGATCGCCTCCGCATCAGCCTTTTTCGCCTCAGATTTGGCCTTTGCAAGTTCGGTGGCCAACCGAGCCTCGAGCTCCTTTATTTTCTTGGCCTGGGCTGAGCTCTTCTCCTTCATGATTTGAAGTTATCTTTCAGTCGATACCAATCGGTCTCGAGCAGCTTCCTTCTCTGAAGCAAGGCGATCCATATTTTGTTTCCACCCCAAGGTCTCCGCCTTCATCATATTGACCTCCTCGCGGAACTGCTCGATCTTCTCGACCTTCTGTTGAACCTATGAGATTGAAGTGTCAGCCATTGTTCCCGAATCGAGTCCATAAACTTTTAAGATTGTCAGTACTTGCTCAATCAGGTCGGTCTGTTCTTAATGAGTCGTGGCCAACTCGTCTAGGAGATCCTTGATCTTTTCTTCTTTTTGCCCACCGAAAAGTGTAAGGGCGTTTCTCTCCTCGGCGAGCCTTTGAATGTCGGCCTCGAACTGACTCAGTTCAGCTCGGGACTGAGAAAAGGCTTCCTGATGAAGAGCCGAAGCCTACATAGAAAAAAGAAGTTAGACATGAAGAGAAAAATAAACACTAATACCAACAAGGGGAGATAAGGCTCACCCGATTCAAAGCTTGTTGCGTTTTGTTGAAGAGGCTCGATGCCTCGCCTGAGTCCTTCCTCGAGACCTACAAGTCGCTCAGGCTGGTAGCCTCTTTGACCCCAGTAAAGTAATCATGGAAGGGGTCATCCCTTATGTGGGTTCCTTCGATGGAGGGGGTTTTCAAGGCCCGAGCCTCCTTAATCATCTCCTCATAAAATGAAGGGAGCAACGGGGAACTTCCAATTTCTATTGCCCCAAATGGATCACTTGAGGCGTTCTCTCCTTCTTGAGGGGAATAGATGGCGGACCCTACGGCCATACCTACCGTTGGCTCATTATGGTGGGAGGCATCTTCCGTCCTTGATGATTCGGGGACTTCGCCCAAGTCTTTTCCCCAGACCCCCTCTTCTCGAGATGAGGTCTGTGCAGCGTTTACCGATTCAATGGACTTTGGGGCCTCGATGTTTTCGTCTTCTTCATCTTCTTCGTCTTCCTCCCTTGGATGCTGAATAGAGTCTTCGGTCAGAAGGACGATATTCTTCTTCGGCTTACGAGCTGCCTTTTTCTTGGATTCTGGATCCTCGGAGGTGGAGGTCCTTTTCCTCTTTTTATCCTTCACCGGTTTCAGTACCGGGGTCGAAGTCTCCTCCTCACTAGGCGGGGGCTGCACCGCATCTTTGCCCATGACTGTATACAAGAAACTTGAGTAAGTATGAGAAGAATATCTTAATCAAACCATTATAGACGTGAAAGAGGGATTACCATGAATTTTGGCCACCCATCGACCCTTTGATAAATCACGCCATGCGCGCTCAGCTTACGAAGAGGTCGAGGCCAGGTCCCGAACCCAGCTCTCGAGGTTCGGATTATACCGGGCATCCAAGCAACTGATAACTAGGGATTTTAGCCTATTATTTTCTCTCTTTTGCTTAGGTTTTGGGTCAAAATGCGTAAAGGTATTCCCGAAAACTAACTTAATGTGCTTGCTTGCAGGGTTTGATCAAAATGAGGAAAACAAGCCATAATCAACTCAAGAAAGAGTCAAATTGCACAAATCAAGGATGGGTACTGGAGCACTGAGAGCGATAGAAATACGGGACCGCGTAAGGACCACCGCTGAGGCGGCCACAAATATGTGGCCCGCGAAAGTGAGACTCATAGAGGTTGTTTTGGGCAGATGATTGACCGCGATGGAAAAACGCGGTCGCGGAATATCTGGCGCGAGCGCGATGGTATTTTTGCTGAGAGCATACTTCGAGGTTCAGATGCCCTACAAGTTAAGCTTGACTGAAGAACGTGGTTCACGTTCAAATTATGCGACAACGAATTAAGTTCACGCGGACGCGGTGGATTTTCCACTGTCCGCGAAACAAGTCTCAGTCCAGATTCAAATATGGAGAAACGCGTACCGCGTTCATTATTACGCGGCCGCGAAAGCTCAAGCGCGGACGCGATCAGAATTATGCGTCCGCAAATTCTCTGCAGGGGCATTTTTGCCCGGAATTTTCAACTGTGTATA
Source organism: Nicotiana undulata (assembly GCA_005239495.1). Taxonomy (NCBI): domain Eukaryota; kingdom Viridiplantae; phylum Streptophyta; class Magnoliopsida; order Solanales; family Solanaceae; genus Nicotiana; species Nicotiana undulata. The sequence goes on along the minus strand of ML274930.1, from coordinate 90,096 downwards.
AAATAGATCCTTTTAGCAATTTTAGGTAAAGTTTTGTTTTTGAGAGCACATGGACGGCTGAGTTTTACCTTTTTGAGTAATTTTAGAGTAGATTTATCTTCAATATTTAGATTTTCATTTTGTATTTGAATATTATGGCTTATATTTCATCTTTATCTTTAATTTCTGCTACAATTATGAGTAGCTAGACCCTATAACTAGGGCTGTGACCCAACCGTAGTGTGGGTACTTAATGGGTCTTGAATTTTAGGGTTTAATTGTTTATGCGTTAGTGGTATTTGGCCTAATTCATTCTTTAATTGTAGAATTAGTGGTTGCAAACACTGATTGATGCCTTAATGACTTAGACTCTTCTTGAGAAAGTGGGTTTAAGTCTAGGAAAATTAGGCTAACAAGGAATTAGGGTGAACTCAAGAGATTGATATCCCCAATTAAAGGGTTAAACCTAGAGATAGTAATACCCGACTTTAGCCAATTTCACTTGTGTTGCATGAACACCCATTTGGGCTTGAGAAAACCAAACCGGGCAAAGTCACTCAAACTATCGAGAGGTATAGAGTGGGCACTTATGTGTGATGGTTATATCACGACCCCAATCATAACAAGCTTGTCCTAGATTCTTGATACCCATTAGAAACTCACCTAGGCGGAAGTCACCTCCCTAGTGAATTTTAAACCTTGAAAACTTTAAAAAAAATATTGTACTTAGATTACTCTTAGCAATCAGTAGTATCAAATTTAGAAGAGAATCAATCAACAATGTTGAGAGGTGCAATTAGAAATAACACGTACATCTAGATTAGTTAGAAACCCAACTCCAAACCAAATTAACTCCCTGTGGAAATCGATCCCGACCTTATCGGGTAAAATTGCATCGACCACTCCTCGCTACTATATAGTGGTGTAGGGTTGGAACCGATAAGCAACTGCTACATCATGGAAATGGATATCGATGAGAAGAAGCAAAGGAACAAAATAATAAATGGAAGCTAACAGTGGGATTATACTTACACTTCATATTCCATTTCTCAGGAAATGGCATCTTCTTGGCGGGGATTAGGTCGGAAGTCCTCACTCGAATGAACCGGCCCATCCAATCTCGATCCTTGTCCTCATCTATGCTCAAGAACAACACTTTAGTAGCCCGACGTTGAAGTTTTTTTAACTCACCTCGATAGAGACGGGGGGCTGTACAACCTGATGAGGTGGTCGAGGGTGAAAGGGAGCCCCTCAACTTTGCTCGCAAAAAATCGGACCAGAATAACAATCCGCCAAAAGGAGGAATGGATTTGACCTAGAGTTATTTGATACTTGCGGTAGAAATCGACAATAATGGGATCGAGGGGGCCCAACATGAAAGGGTAAGTGTAAACACTCAGAAACCTTTCCACGTGGGTAGTGATATCTTCTCCGTGGGCCGAAAACACCACCTCTTTGCCTTCCCAGTTGCAGTCTTTCTTCACCTGCTTAAGGAAACCCCAGTTATCGAGCATATATACCTCGGCATTGTCTCGCATCGACCAGGAATCGATGAAGTTTTCTCGATCTTAAAGTCGGAAGTGAGGACACACCCCCCGGGAACACACTCCTTAGGGCGCGGCTCCGCCAGTGTCTTCTCGTTGGCCGACCGCGATGAAGAAATATTTTCCTTTTGGGGAACAATTTTTGATGTTTTCGCCATTTGGATTTGTAGTTAAAGATAGACGAAGATGATAATATTTGGTATTCTGAGAAGAAGTTGGCAGCGAAATCGTAAATTTGCAGATGAAGAACTTAGAATATGCAAAAAGCTTTGGAGATTAGAAAATGTTGGTGGTAAAGTTTGAAAGAGTGTAAAAGAGGCCTATTTATGTGATTCACGACGACGGTTCAAGGGCACTAGTGGCCGCAACTGACACTCATTAATGACTTGGGGAACTATACCAACGGGACATTTTGGTCACTTCCGTCACAGGGGTGAGGTCGTGACAGGTCGAGGTAAATAATCAAAGGATTAATTCTTTTGTTGTCATTATACTCCAAAAAATGAGGGGACTATATGTATACGGTTAAAACCGGGCCCACCCGATTTTGCTATTTGATTGAGATTAGGGAAATGTATCGAAGTTCGGCCTCGTAAGAGATCAGACCGAGGCACGAGGACAGAGTACTGAGGTCGGAATTCGAGGTACTTGTTGAGATCGAAGCCAGTAAGAATCGAGATCAAACAAGGTAGATATTGATCAAGACCAAATATAGCATAATAACGGAAAGCGAGATATCTGTGACTGGCCGAAAATCATGGCGAAAATCTCGAAACGGATCAAATCAAGAGAGGTTGTTTAGCTAATTATGGGATTTCCTTCTTTAATTAGAGTTATACAATAAGTAGAATCCCCCTACTATATAAAGATGAGTTCTAATCATTTGTAAGACACTTTATACCCACATATCAAAGCAATATAACATTCTCTCTCGCTTATACATTCTTGTTCATCAATTTACTTTCTGCTTTATTACTTTCGCATCAGTCAGTTCGAGGGCTGAATTCCATATCAACACTGATTTGCTTTACTTTATTGTTAATTTCCATTACCAATCCTCATATTTATCAATTGGTATTAGGTGAAATCACGTGTCCTTAAAATCACATTATAAGCTTAATTGTTATCCAATTTTAAGGATAGACATTCATATTATAAGATAATTTGGCACTTTACACATATTTAACTTTCATGTTATTTTTTCGATTTTATAAAGTTCATGTCTAGTCAAACCATTTTGCGTAAAATAGGACAAATAAAACACTTGATAATCTATTCAATATGTCGTATTATTTTTAAAATTTATTTGGTAAGTATATCTCACATAATAGAAAGTTATTTATTTTTGAAGACTAAGTATTTTTATTGACTTTTTGTGAAAAGAAAAAAGAAATTAAATCACGAGATTTGAAACGGGAGGAAGACAGTCTAAAGGCGGATGTAACATAATATAATTGGAACTTGAGTATAACATATAGAAATAAGATGAAATAGAGGGACATAAAAAGAAAAATCGGTAACCAGTTCAGCAAAGTAAATCTGGTGATAAATAGGGTGCTGAAGTCAAGAGGAGCTCGATCGGGTGTGTTCCCTTTCTATTTTCTTTCAACTTATAAATCTCTCTTTTTGTCTGTGGAAAACAAAAAAGCCCACTTCCTTCCTCCGGAGCTAAATGTCCTAAAACTCTCTCCCACAGCAAAAGAGACAAAGAGAAGACGAAAGATATGGGTTCAAAGCTGCAACTCCAGCTCAAGGAGCTGGGATCCAAGCTTGACGACCCTCCCTCTACCAAAGACTCTCTTATCAAGCTCTTAAAGGTGCCAAATCCCTTTTTTTTCTCCTCTTAATTTAACTTGTTGTTGTGAATTCTCTCACATTTAATGCACTGCTAATATTTAGCTGTTTTCTCCTTTTTTGCTCGACATAAATATATAGTTAGTTGAAGCTCATGCATTGTTCCCCACTTATTTCACTTCAATTAGGGTTCGTTTGCAGATTCCTTTTTGTTATTCCCTAAATTGGATATAAAGTTTTCTTCTTTTTCATTTTTCTTTTAATGTATTGTAAAAATTGGGTCTATTCCCACTTTTAGTCCCTTCCTTTTGTTTTGTTTTAAGCTACCTTTTTACTTCTGAACCATTCTGTATGTAGTTTTTTTTCCGGGTTTTATTGCAGTTCCATTTGTTCTGACGATTCTAGTATGGCTAGTTAATTTTTCCACTTTCTCTCAATGTTGGGAAAACTTCATTGAATTCTTCCCCTTTTTTTAAAAGTAAATTAAGAGACTGAAGGACGTGAAGAATCCAAATTTCAAGCTTTCAACTTTAGGTTGCAGACGAGAATGTGTATAACTTTGTTTCTTTATACACTGTGCTGGATATAGCTATATGTTATGGGTTCTGTTTGCTCATCCTGCTATAGTGTCACTAGGATAGACACATATTAGTGCAGTTTGAGTTAACTCCCAACCAAAGCATTTGTAAATTTTTCTACTTTTTGGTGTACTACTTGGATATGGGTGATTCTATTGCCTTACAAAATCAATCTTACTATTTGATCCTTAAAAAGAAAAAACTCCCAACCAAAAATAAGGCGCCTTTATTCATATCAGACACTGCATCATTTGACCACCTTGCTGATGAGAAAATTTCCATATACGCTAAAAGATAGAATGATTTTTTTTCCGGTGTGTGTGTGTGGGGGGGGGGGGGGGCCTTTGTGATTGACAACCTGAACAGAATCCAGAGCCCATTCTGTTATAGACTTATGATTGTCAATTAAATTTTATTAAATAAAAAACTGGGGATGAGAAACCACACAGTTATCTTGGTAATTACATCACATCATTTACATAAAATTGTAGCTGCCTCTGACCACTTACTGCAGGGAGAAAGTGTCACGATGTTAGTCTCTTAAAATTTCCTTATTTTGATGCAAACAACAATATGAAGTAAATTCTGTTGCTTGGAAAAACCTGATCTGCATTAAAAAAAAAACAGATTATTTAGTATTGGAATGAGTTGATGGATACAAAAGATTCATAAGGCAGACCCCAGTAGTTTGGGATTGAAACCTAGTTGAACCAAAGGCCTTGCTGAAGATTGCTCATTTACTATCAGAACCTCCTGAAATTACAACGCCCATTACCGTGGCCTAGGAGCGGCAAAATTGTTAAAAGAAAACAGTTATCCACCCATATTATCCATTTAAAAATGGGTTGGATAATGAACTTTTAAAAAACGGGTCAAATATGGATAAGAACCATATTATCCACGTAGTAAATGAATAACCAGTGGATAACCGATGGATATCTAATGGGTTTAACTTTTACATTTGTAAAGCCTCAAACTGAGGATTCCTCAAGTTTGGGAGACTAGGAATTCTCCCAAAAGTGATTATTCAAGAAGCTATGGATAATATGGATATCCATATTATCCGCCGGTTAACCTGCTTTTATCCATATTAAATATGGACCGGGTCGGATAATTTATCCTTTTTTTATTACTATTTCCAAACCGCCAATATCTGACCTGAACCGTCCGTTTGCCACCCCTACACTGACCTGTATCTAAAGCTGATAATTACTAAAGCTTGTTCTGTATGTCTTGCAAGTTTCAGTATCTTCTTATTCTATTTAGGATCTGCCAAAGCAAAATAGAAAAGTAAAGTTGTACATTGAGCATGGTTTCTGGTCGATTTGGTCGACTCATCTGCTTGGATTGCTTTTGCATTATAGATCGGATTCTTAATTTTCTGTTTGGTGTGTCCTTATTTTTCAATTTTGTGGAAGCTGACTGGAAAATTTATGTTCTTGATTAATGTTTGCTTATTGATTCATGACTGACTTGACTAAGTACAACGAGAAAAATTAAGGGGACGACACTCTTTCTTATCCTTATACTAAGGTGACACTGTTGATTCTTGCAAATGGAAAAGGTGCAGAAATCTCATGCTTCATTTCTAATCCCATTATATGGATCATTTATTTCTTTGCATTTAAAATATTCTATGCCTCGAATGATTAATTAACCCAGAAAATACTAACTTCCCCTGCTTGCATAAAAAGTTGAGACTAATTTAAAACCTTTTCTCTGATGGCTTTCTTCAACGTTTTTTTGTGATTAATGCAATTATTATTAATCGACTTTTTCGTTTATGTCCTTAAAATAGTAATAAGAGATTTAGAATATGTGAAGTTGGAATTTGACGCTCAAAGATAGTGCAGGGAAGTGCAGCCTGTTGTAATGACTGAGTGCTGCTAAATTTTGACCAGGAACTTGCTCACCCGACGTCAATAGAGACATGTTAATGTTGATCTTTAATTGCTTCAAATGATGTCCGTCCCATTTTATGTGCTTTATCTTTTCCTTATTAAAGTTTGATGTGCTCTCCATCAGTTGATCAACTAGCTAATTGCCTGCTATGGGAGTCATTTCATGATAATTGGAACCCGCCTTTTTTCTGCGCTTTGAAACCTTCTCAGTTTTAACAATTTGCACTCAGTGCTTGCTGCTACTTTTCTTATTATAGATCCTTTCAAACATTCCACCAATGGTTATACTGCATCATGTGGTACTCTGATGATGATGTTGTCTCAACTTTGTGCTATCTGTAGTTTGACTGTTTTTGTCTTGATGATGATCTTGTGATCTTGTCCCAATTTTTTTAGTCTGTCTGCTTTTGGGTCTTTTTGGTCTTTGCTTCTTTGGGTCAGTTCGCAAATTGAGTGTCCTTGTAACCGGTTATCTTTTGGGTCTGTGTATCTTGTTTTGAAAGCTTGTATTGGGCACTTCTCTTGAGTGCCATTTCTTGTGAAACTCTATGTTTACCTATCCAATTAAAGAAAGTGTTGAGCTCTGTCTAGTGTCTATCCAGCACAGCTTTTAATATGAGCTTACTTGGTTTAACTTCTTTTCTTTTGTACGATTGGATATGAGGATTTACTTTTTACTTCTGTTAGGAGATATTGGATATTTGTCTATTGCATATGGGTTTTAAAGAAGTGGTTTTCTATTCTCGAACTGCTTTTATAACCTCGTGACTGCTTTAAGATTCGTATTTTCACAAACTTGAGATTCAGCTATATCCTTCACCTTGCCATTGCTGTAATGTTTGATTGAATCTATTACAAACTTGTAATACATGATTGAATTTTCCACAAGCAGCAAGGCACAACATTTCTTTCTGAGTTGGAGCAGTCACCGCCAAAAGCTATCTTGGAGGCCATGCAGCCCTTACAAGCTGCTATGGTTAAACCAGAACTCCTAAAGCATCAAGATAGGGAGGTTAAGCTTCTTGTTGCCACCTGTATCTGCGAGATAACAAGAATTACTGCCCCTGAAGCTCCTTACAGTGATGATGTTCTAAAGGTAATTATATATAATGGTAAAGAGACTCGGTATCACATTTATATGCCCTCGATCTATGGCGCAACTAAAACTGTTTTGTGCTTTGGTTCGAGTCAGGACATCTTCCATTTGATTGTCAGCACTTTCAGCGGCTTAGGTGATATAAATAGTCCATCCTTTGGAAGAAGAGTTGTCATCTTAGAAACTCTAGCAAGATATAGATCATGTGTTGTAATGCTGGATCTTGAGTGTGATGATCTTATCACTGAAATGTTCCGGACTTTTCTCAGTGTTGTCAGGTGAGCTTTATCTTGTATGAGAAGGTCTTGTCAGTAAACTTTGTGGCAGACTTGTCACCTAGTAGTGCTGCTGCAATATCTTGCTTTCTGAAGAATTTCGCTCAGCTAAAAACAAATTGTTACCAATTTCTGGTCTTTGATGACATTAAATACCCTTTTTTATAAGAAAGGTACATATTTTATAAATCCTGGGAAAAGCTCCTGTATTCATGTAGCATACTAATAAGTAGGAAACATGCATTCTCAAGAATACATTCAAATATGGTTCTCTACAAAAGACACCCAATCAACTATATAATTAGCTATCTGGTAGGTGTGTCAAAAAGAAAAGAAGCAAGAGGCTATTCTGCAAATGTACAAAGTCATTTTCAAAATGCTCACTTATCTGTCTCCTTCCATACTGCACAAATGTTTGAACAACTTCTTCCACCCACTTTGCTTTTTGAAAGCCATATTCATCAGCTTTTTGGGTAAAGAGCATAGGTAAAACTTCTGTTTTTACTTTGTCCCCATTTCAAAGTGTTTCTTAGCCTGTTCAAGCAACAAAATAAATCTAGTACGACTTTGACTAATGTGAAAAAACTGAAGATGGTAAAACAAGGTAAGTGTCACTGCACTACTTCTCAAAAAAAAAAAAGGCAAGTGTCACTGCATATCTTAATTTGGGGTGCTTAATTTAGAAAATATGATTAAAGTGCATATCATGATGAATGTATACCAATATATGTTGTGAGATGAAATTTTATCTTAAAAGTTTAAAAATTGTACCTACTGTTGTATATGAATTTTTGTTGCTCCAACTTCCCCCCAAATTCAATAACTTCCTGTCTTATATGCCATGTATGTAGGGACGAACATCAAGATAGTGTTGTGACATCAATGCAAACTATTATGGTTGTTCTCATAGAAGAGAGTGAGGATATTCGGGAGGATCTTTTACATGTTATTTTGTCGGTTCTAGGTCGCCATAAGAAAGTAAGTGTTTGTGTTGCATGATGAAATATATCTGCAGGAGTTTTTATTTCTTTCTTTGGGCGCTTTATCCTGAAGAACTGGATTTTAACACTTTGTCAGGATGTTACAATAGCTGGACGGGGGCTCGCTATGAAGGTGATAGAGGAGTGTGCAGGAAAATTGGAGCCCAGCATAAAGCAGTTTCTTGTTTCTTCAATGTCTGGAGACAGCAGGCCAACAACATTTGAAATTGACTACCATGAAGTCATTTATGATATTTACCGTTGTGCTCCTCAGATCCTATCAGGAGTTGTTCCCTACATCACAGGAGAGCTACTGGTGCATTAATTTCTTCTTCCCCTCTGTGTTATTTAGATCATCTTTTTTTCCTGTGAAGTAATGTAAACTGTGTGAATCTGTGCTTTAGTTTTTCAAAAAATGTCTTGACAACTTAGTAATCATTAATGAAACTTACTAGCCGTTGTTTTTCTCTCTTCTTTATGGCTTGGTTGACCTGTTGAGGTAGCTGGTGTAGTTTAAGGGGTCGTTTGGTATGAGGTATAAGAAGGTATAGTGCTGGTATACAAATTTAATTCCACCTTAATACTTCGTTTGGTTAGCAAACAAGGTATAAGTTATCCCAGGATTAAAATTAACACCGGGATAACTTATACCTTATAGAGGGTGTGGTAATTAGCACCGGTATAACTTATACATTCTTCTTACAAATTATGCAATTGTCATATTTAATACAACACCAAACAATGGATAAAAAACAATTCCAGCATAACTAATCCTAGCATAACTTATACCAGTATAACTTATCCCGGCATAAGCCGTATTCAAACCAAACGACCCCTAAAGGATTTTAGCCATTAGCTTCTTTTTTGATGCTTGAGTACCTCCAGATGTCAGTCTTGAAGTAATTGACTAACTCAAGATATGTTACCTAGAGTCATTTATGTTCATTTATCTAGGAGATCTTTTCTTCCATTTCCTACTTCTGACAATCTAACATACAAGCTTGAATGCGACAGACAGATCAGCTGGATGTACGATTAAAAGCTGTACACTTAATTGGGGATCTTTTTGCTCTGTCGGGATCTGCTATCTCTGAAGCCTTTCAACCAATTTTCTTGGAATTTTTGAAGAGACTTACTGATAGAATAGTTGAGGTCCGAATGTCTGTTCTTGAACATGTCAAGGGATGTCTGCTGTCAAATCCATTTAGACAAGAAGCGCCTCAGATCATCTGTAAGAATATTGGAAATCTTTATTTATTTATTTATTTGTTTATTTATTTATTTATTTATTCAGTTGGTAATTTAATTGAAACATGTTCTAGCTGCCCTTCGGGACCGGCTGTTGGATTATGATGAAAATGTACGCAAACAAGTTGTTGCCGTGCTTTGTGATGCGGCATGCAACACCCTTACATCCATAAAGGTTGACACGATTAAGCTGGTAGCAGAGCGCATTCGAGATAAATCTGTATGTAACTTGTCTAGTTTTAAGATCTATTTGACTTTGAAATCGACAATTAATGAATTCTTACTCCATCTTCTGACAGCTGTCTTGTCTTATGTATTCAGCTTCTTGTTAAAAAATACACGCTGGAGAGGCTGGCTGATATATACAGAATCTATTGCTTAAACTCTTCCACTGGCTCAATTAAAGGCGACGAATATGATTGGATCCCAGGGAGGATTTTGAGATGTTTTTATGATAAGGATTTCAGGTAACTTGCCATTGCTGTTTGCAGAAGGATATAGTATGATTTTGATAAGTGAAAGATGGATGAATTATTTTCTTAGCAAATGATGAGAAATTGAGAATTAAACTATTAAGTTGTTTCCTTGTGGAATCTTAAGTAATTGCCAAGTGAAGCTTCTACTGTAAACACAGACCGTAAGTTATATTGTAGTTCCTGAATGGGACTCCATGTTTCTAATGTGTGCTCTGGGCCACACCTTAACTTGGAGTTTTGGAATCTGAAGCTGCAACATCAAAAATTATATTTTTTTTTGAACAGGCTCATTTGACAAGCATTCGGCAAATACATTATTGACTAGTGTCTTTGTCTACAGATCAGACATCGTGGAGCACATTCTTTGCTCATCCTTGTTCCCAAGTGAATTCTCGGTCAAGGATAAAGTTAAAAAATGGGTTAGGGCTTTCTTGAGTTTTGACAAGGTTGAGGTTAGAGCGCTTGAGAAGCTGCTGGAGCAGAAGCAAAGGTTTGTCATGAATGTTTGATCTGGAAGTCAGGTGTTCCTGGATGTTATTTCTGTCTCTATTTATCTCACTTTTGTAGTACAACCTGAACTACATATTCATTGAGTTTTGGACTGCGCTGCAGGTTGCAGCAAGAGATGAGGAGGTATCTTTCTTTGAGGCAGATGCACCAGGTTTGCAACTCTTTCACTCTTTCTTCCTGAACAATAAAAGGCTAAAGGTGAATGCATCAGTTTATTACTGAACTTCAATGTAAAATAATTGCAGGATGGCGATGCCACTGAGATCCAAAAGAAAGTTGTATTTTGCTTCCGAATCATGTCTCGTTGTTTTACTGATCCTGGAAAGGCAGAAGAGAACTTTCAGATTCTTGATCAGTTAAAAGATGCTAATGTCTGGAGGATATTAACAGCTCTCCTTGATCCAAACAGCAACTCTATTCAAGCTTCTAGTTCTCGGGTAAGGAGAATACCTAGCTTTGATCATAATGTAGGGTTCTCACTTCTTGTTTGTTACTGATGGATTAAAGCCGCTGCAATGCCTATGAATGTACATGGCAGTTCTCATGTGATGTTATTCTCTGTCAGGATGAATTGCTCAAGATCCTTGGTGAGAAGCATGGGCTCTATGACTTTCTGGGCACACTTTCATTGAAGTGCTCATATGTACTTTTCAACAAGGAGCATGTAAATGAAATCCTTCAGGAGACTAACATACAAAAATCTGCTGGAAGCACTGATTTGATTCTGTGTTGCACACATATACTTGTGGTAATTTAATACTAACTTGCCTCTTTTAGATAATTGCATTTTCTTGTCCTCATGTTTGTTTGCTAGACTTCATTGTTATTACCTATAAAGGAGAGAAGTGAAACACGGGGCTTTTGGTTGATGCATTGGTGGATCTTGATATAATGGTATTGCCTGCAAAACTATCGCATCCTTAAGAATCAGTCTAACACTATAGTGCCCTATAAATTCCGAGCTACTCGATGTGTTACTACCATCGAATGTCACTACTACAAAAGCGTCATCTCTGACTTGATCAATTATTGTTTTAGGAAGTATGCTATTTCCTTTTCTGCGCTTCCTTCAATTTATGTCTTTCTTTGATGAACATTGCAGATTCTTGCACGTTTCTGTCCATTGCTGCTTACTGGAATTGAGGAAGATTTGATACATCTGCTTGAAGATGATAATGAGATAATTAAAGAAGGTGTCTTGCATGTTTTGGCAAAGGCTGGTGGAGCCATCCGAGAAAAATTGGGAGATTCTTCAAGGTTCACATTTGGAGCTTTTATGCTTTGGTGCTTGTTCCTTGCTGCAATATGCTGAGACATTATGCTTGTAACTTACAGGTCATTAGACCTTATGCTTGAGAGGATTTGCTTGGAGGGAAGCCGGAGGCAGGCTAAGTATGCTGTACATGCACTTGCATCAATAATGAAGGATGATGGGCTCAAGTCACTTTCTGTTCTATATAAGGTAGGTCATTATCTCATTATACCCATAGAAATCACTGCCTATTGGTTTATCCTTTCTCTAGATTTATCTTCGTCATATGTTGATGAAGTTTTTGGTGTTACATTATCTGTGTAATGTGCAGAGACTTGTTGATATGCTAGATGAGAAGTCACATTTACCTGCTGTACTACAATCTCTTGGATGTATTGCGCAGACTGCTATGCCAGTCTTTGAGACAAGGGAGAAAGAGATAGAGCAGTTCATAAAGAAAAACATATTGGAGCGCGGTCATGTATGTCTTCTTGAACTAATGCAAAAATTTGTGAACTGTTTACCTCTTCTTTTAGCATTCATCTAAAGGCAAATTATTCTTTTCAGACATCAGAAGGTAAAACCAAAGAAAGTTGGGAAGAACAGAGTGAGATCTGTTCACTGAAGGTCAGATTTCACTCGTTTATTATCTCCATTCCGATTTTCAGTATTATAACTAGATTCTGAAGAATAAATTGCAATTTTTACTCTATATTAATTTTCAGATATTTGGAATTAAGACACTGGTCAAAAGTTATTTGCCAGTGAAGGATGCCCACCTTCGCTTGGGGGTTGATGACTTGTTGGGAATCCTGAAAAACATACTTTCTTTTGGGGAAATCTCAATGGAAATCAAGTCAAGGTACTGCTGCCGTGCAGGAATCACCATCTTTTGGTGGTTTTGACAATAGATGGATGTGCTTTTCTAGTGTGGTTCAAAGCTTTCTGACACAGGAGATCTGGCTTCACTTTCTCTTTTCTTTGGCATTTTGCAGTTCTGTTGATAAAGCCCATTTAAGACTTGCTGCAGCAAAAGCTATGCTTCGTCTATCAAAGCACTGGGACCACAAGATTCCCGTGGATATCTTTTACCTTACTCTGGGGACATCAGAGGTGAATTTTCTATCAGCTACAACCTCAAATAGATGACATTGCCCCCACTGATGTGCCACTCACGCAATTTTCAGCAATAGCTTTATAGAGACAAACTGTATGAATAATCATCTCTTTTAACTGTTAATGCTACTAGGCCCGTTTCCCTCAAGTAAAGAAGTTATTTCTCAACAAAGTTCACCAATACCTAAAGGATCGTTATTTGGACCCAAAGTACACTTGTGCATTCTTACTTGACTTGCAGTTTCAGCAGCCAGATTTTGAAGAGGTATGGTTTGCGATTGCTGTACTGGTAGGTCTGTCTTGATTATATGTTTATACTTATTTGTTAATGATTTGTTATCTCCCAATTATTGACAGATCAAGAGCAATTTAAGTGATGTTATCCAGATCTATCAGCAGGGGAAGGCACGCCAACTTTCTGCGCAATCTGAACCTATGACCCCAGCTCCTTATCCAGAATATATTCTACCATACTTGGTCCATGCTCTTGCTCATCATTCTTCATTTCCTAACATTGACGAATGCAAGGATGTTAAAGCATTTGAATCTATTTATAGGTACAAGTGTTTCCTGGTCTTACTTATTGATGGTTACATGTATAGAAGTTTAAAGAGCTTGAGGATGCCTCACGCTTGCGTAATTTTATTTCCAATTATTCTCATAATTAGATGAAACCTGTTATCAGCCCACATTTCTTTAGATTCTGATCTTATCTGTATTTATTACGCTGTTTACAGTAAGCTCTTAGTACTTTACTTACTGAAATTATACATAGTGGACTCATCTAAGTGTAATGCTTATGTGGGTTATTTGGAGAGAAGAAACAGGAGAGCTTTTGAAAGGGTAGAGATGAATTTTGAGAAGTTGAGGTGTAGCCTTCTATCCCTTGTTTATTTTTGACAAAATTACAGAATAATGCACTCCATAAGTTGACTTTGCACATTTTTAGCCCAGTTACAAGTTTGCAAATGTGTAGCCAAGTGTCAATAAGATATTTTCTTTTCCCATTCCCTCTAATTATAACGTCATTTATTCCTACCTACCCCTATTGTAGCTCTCTCCTCACTTTTCACCCATAAATATTTAATTTAATTAATAAAAAAGAATCATATGCAAACAAAACTGAAAACAAAAATCAGTTCCCCATTTTTAGTGTAACCATTGATCGAGACACTCAGTCAACACTCATTCATGCCTTCTTCCATAACCAATACTTCTCTGATTTTTTTTTTTTTTGATTTTGTATATCTTCAGGTTTATACAAACCTATCACAACTACAAAACACAAAAACAGACGCGAGAAACCTAAAATCTCATCGCCTTTAATGCTGATCTTGTTAAATTTCGATTATGATTTTGTGAGAAATTTGGAGTGGGTATTGTTTGAACTTATTAGAAATAGTCTAATTAGTTTGTATACAAAGTTTGAAGTTATTTGCTGGAGATTTGGACTAGTTTTATATGAGAATTGCTAGTGAAAATCGTACAAAAATTTCGCTAGAGATGCTTATACACTTTATACAATGTTATACACTTTTATACAAAGAGGTACATTATGTATGTAGTTGTATAAAAGTGTGAAAATATTCTTGATACACTATGTATAAAAGGTAAAGATGTACCCAAACCCTTTAGTATGAAGTCAGTTGTACTGTAGTTAAGATGTTGGCTTTTTTTGTTGTCTGTATGCAAGTTTGGCTAATGACAGTACCCCGTGATAACATTTTAGGTAGATTTAGACGCTGCATGCTGAGAAATCTCTGTCCATCCTTATCTCCATAGCTCTAATTATGTTGAAATATATGTGAATGTTCTGTTTCAGGCAAATGTACCTTTTCCTCTCAATGTTGGTCCATGGAGATGAAGAGGGGAAATCTGAAGGTGATATTAGTAGAGAGAAGGAAAGCATTTTAACTATAAATTCTATTCTTCACAGCATAAAACATTCAGAAGATGCAGTAGATTCGGCAATATCAAAGGTAAGGAAGGAAAGCTGATACTTGTTTAAGTTTATCAATGCTTGTCGTTCTATCCTTCAACCTTCTATCACTTGGTGCGGTGGAATATATGCACAAACGGAACAACCATAAGTGGGGATACCTGAGATTGTCCTGCTATTTGATTGTGTGAATACTTTTGCAGAACTCATATGCTGTCTCAGACCTTGGCCTGATGATTGCGAAACGGCTAGTTCCCAACCAGGATGATCTTAAGGAGTCCGAAGCATCAGTATCTCTTCCTCCATCTCTTTACAAACAACTTGAGAAGGGTGAAGAGAAGGACCAGTCTCTGGTATGCCATATTAGATGCTTCTTATTGTTTGTGTCATAGACCTCAATATAACTATATTTCACAGGTTGAATGGCTGGAAAAGTGAGATTCATCAGTATTTAGGTTTTATTTACCAACGGTGTATGTTTCTATAATGATGAATTTTATATATCACTTGAAAAAGTGTCGTAGTCACTACCCTCCGAGTAATTTCTCTTTTTCTTCCACTATCTTTTCCAGACTCTTGCTTTCTGCACGAAACTTCAACTTGTGTTCTGTTGGTAGGACTCCTTGCTGGCCTTCTATTGTCATGACTTTCTTTAATCTCTCTTGTTTCTGAATTTACTCTCTTCTTGACAAAATTGTGTTGGCAGTGAAGTGACCTTTCAAGTGTCACTTCCCTTTTGTTTGTTTGTATGCTGTTATTTAACCTTCATTCGACAAGGAAATCTGGTTACAATCTGCAGACATTCCGGTTGATTTCTGTGTGAATGAAATTCCGTATATCCAGCTGTTGGTTGATCTGGATCTGTGCAAAACTTTAGGCTGTCTATTGTGACTCCGTTAATTTTGTCCACCAAAATGAAGCCTCCTCCCCTATTTCTATATTGCTAAACTAACATTCTTTGAAGGCGGATTGAGCAACTTCCAAATACACCGTAGTACGAATTCTGCTATACTTTAAATCCTCTACACGGTAGAGACGAAAGTATGTCACATACTTATCTTTGTGCTTGTTTCAAAGGCTATCTTTTTTTTGGTTGATAAGGTAAATGATTTTACTACCAATTGGGAGAAACCCCGTATAGAAGCCATATACCAAGAAAGGAGAGAACCTACACCAAAATACGGGTCTCAACTAAGCGACCCAATCCTCTATAAAAATAGGGATCTCATGAGTGCACCAAAAAGAAACAAGGAACAGAAGATTATTTTGTAATTTTACAAAATCCTGTTCCACCCCTTCAATGCCCTCCTATTTCTCTCATTCCAAATGACCCACATTATTGCTAATGGGGCAAGACGCCATATCCTTGGATTTCTGTTCCTGTCCTGTGAGCCCAGCTCTGCAACGCCTCCTTTGCTGTGTCCGGCATCACCCATTGCATCCCAAACAAATTAAGAACCACCCTCCACAACCAATTAGCCACCTGGCAATGTAATAAAAAGATGATCTACGTCTTCGCCCGAGCTTTTGCACATGAAACACCAACTAACAAAGGTGATCCTCCAATTTCTTAGATTTTCCGCTGTGCCGCCAACCACTCAAAGAAGCACACTTTTCTCAAATAGGGCTATGAGGAAAAGTATGTTCCTCTCTCCCTAGTAACCTCTTAAAGTAAGATTTAACAGTGAATATTCCGTCTCTACTCTCACGCCACCTCCATACATCCGATGAATTAATCGGCGTGTCCAACCCATACAATTGCTTAACCAAGCTGTGAAATTCTTCCATCTTCCAATCATATAGGTTCCTCCTAAATCTCAAATCCCAATGAACTACCCCCTCACGGGACCTACAAATTTGTTGCACTTTAATCCCTCTTTGGCACGATACACTATATAAGTTAGGGAATGCTACCCTCAACTCATTCTCCCTGCACTGCCCAGAAATTTATCCTGCTTCCATCCCCAACCCTGAAAGAGATGTCCACTAAAAGCTTCCCATCCCTTCCCACCTATTTTTATCTCTGAACTTTTCTTCCTTACAACATAAAATGCGTGATGTTCACCTTTTGTGATTTGACAGGTTGAAGTGAAGACATGGTTGGCTGATGAAAGCGTCATGGTTCACTTTGAATCAATCAAGTTTGAAACTAATGGAACAGTAAGCCTTGGTATTGACAATTTATTTGCTAGTGATAAATGATCACCTGTTGACTGATTATTATTCTTCCACCTTACGTTCACCAGTTGAAGTCAGAAATAACTGAAGACGAGGCCATGAAAGACAGTGAAACCGAAGGAAATGAGGTGCCTTTAGGAAAAATAATGGAACGGCTTAAAGCTAGATCTAAGATGCGGAAAGAGGTGAAGGATGATCCTTCACCTCCTGAGGTGAGAACTGAACATGATCTTGACATCTTGAAAGTGTTGAGGGAGATAGATTCAAATAATGCTGGCGATGACAATAAGTTGGATGCAAGCAATGGCCATGAATCTGCAGTCAAAACTAAAGCAACCAATAAACGTCAGAAAAGAAAAACAGGAACTGATATTTCTGTACCAAAAGGTGCAAAGCGACAAAGATCATCTTCTTCTTCGGGCCATAAACTTTCTGCAAAAAGCAAGGTTTCTATTGAAAATGAGGATGATCTTCTATCCATGTCTGAAGACAAGTCCTTAGAAGAAAATGTTTATGAACCTGAAGAGTCAGACCTGTTAGCATCGTCCATCAGGAAGAAAACAAGCTTCTCGCCTAAACAAAAGCGTAAATCTACTGATAAGACTTGTGGTGATACCCATGAAGTTGGAGTGGACAGTCGTGGACTGAAAGTAAGTTTTTTGAATCGTAGAATTTGTTACAAACTAGATACTCCATATATTATCACCTCTTTGAGTTCTCCTTGTGCCTTTGGTCCTGCAGAAGTCTAAACAAAACACAGAAGCAGTTGATACACATGTCGAAAGTAATAACATGTCAGGATCTCACAAGCAACAGAAGAAGAAAAGTGTAGCTGGACTAGCCAAGGTAGGTCTCGCCATCTGTATATTTGCTGCATTGTTGCCCCATCCACATTCAAATGTGTTTCTGAGTGTATCTGATAATTGCCCCCCTGTAAGGTGAATGTATCTGTCCTTGTCCAGTTGTAAGGCAAAGTAATATATTCTGGTTGTATGTTTACTTGCATGGTAGTGATACGATCCAACTTCTGGCGTATTGTTTGGTGACCTATGCTGGTTCCTTTCTCGACTCTACGGTCTAACGTTTTAGACTAACTGTTAAAGTGAATATATTCTATCTTTTGTAACTCAATATGACTGATCTACAAAAATCTCTGCAGAATATTGTTTGCAGTTTTGTTACATTCTCTTTGATGAATGTGGTTTGAAGTTCTTTATTACCTTCGATCCCTTTGTAACTTAAAGTATTTGTGTTAATGCATCTTCCTTATTATGTGGGGACTTCATCTTTTTATCTCTTGCAGTCTGAATGTTAGCTCAAGGTAAACAACGAGGTGCACTGCAAAGCGCAGTTGTGGCTGGTTCCTTTGTCTTAGAAGAAAGCTAAATAAAGATAGCCATCGGATAGTTGATGACGAAATTAACTTAATTTGGAGGATCTCAAATATATCATGGATACTCATATATGATTTAAGGATTCCTCCGTTCTAGAAATGAGAAGGCTTTCTATTATAGGCTCAAGGAATATGAATATTAGACCAGTTTTACGTGATTGCTTTCAAGCACATTGGACTTGGAGCCCCTATAGCACTTTCTATGTTTAAGTTTTTCCTCCGTATATAACATTTATAGTGCCTCCATAAATATTCCATCAATTGGTGTAGCATAAAGTGCAGTTTGTTCCTTTTATTAGGAGGTTTTGAGTGTGCAGATCACGTAGGATGAACAATACCAAGTGAGCTATCCTCTTCCCTTGTGTGGATTATCTATAATTCTGCCCAATGGCGTATTGTTTAGTTTATCTTTATAACTGTATAATTGTTTTGTTGTTTATTTAATTTCGTTAACATTTGTGAAAGAAGTTGGCTTAGATATAGTTTTGCAACTTTTGTGCTGTTTCATACTACTTTTCTTTTTCCTACTTGAAAGATTCACGTCTGCAATTTTTCCATGTTTGTGAACTTATTATTTGTTAATGCTTTTTACCTGGATTTTCTCTAGTGCACGTCAAAGGGTGATACAGCTCCCACTGTGGACTTGATTGGTTGCAGAATAAAAGTTTGGTGGCCCATGGATAAGAAGTAAGTGGCTCTTAATTCAAGATGAGTAAAAGTTCTTTCTAGTACTTTCAAGCTATGTTCAGCCACAGCAATCTTGGAGTTCGTTCCTTTTTTTTATATTTGGTTTTCCTTGCATGGTTGTACTTCCTTTTATATGCTTATTTATCATCTCGCTTGCTGATTGCCTTGGAGCAACACTTGTAGAGATGTTTATCTGTCAATACTCTTAACACATCATTGTTGCTTCTTTCTGATATCCTCTTTATTCTCTTGCTCAACTTCTGTTGGTTTTGTCTTCCATACACTGTTGCGCTCATAGGTCATGGGCTGGTGTCTAGTTGTCAGTGTTTTCCTCTTTAATCTTTACTCTGATTGTGTTCCAATAGTTTTGTTAATTTGACTCTTCAAGATTATTGGTTAATGTTCTAACTCCAAGTATTTGACAGGTTCTATGAAGGTGTTATTAAGTCATTTGACACTCAAAAGAACAAACACGTTGTAAGCTGCATGTCCAATACTTCAGACTTTTGTATTTCTAGCGTTAACAAACTTCTGCAATTCTTTTTAATATGTCAACTTCTCTTGATTCTTTGTTGTGAATTGTACCAAAGGTTCTATATGATGATGGTGATGTAGAAGTCCTCCGATTGGAAAAGGAGTGTTGGGAGCTTGTTGGTGGTGGGCAGAAGCCTGTGAAGGTCTGATTTTCTTCTAGTGTTACTTCACTCCTGTGATTTTTTTTTAATTCTTGCAGTGAAGTCATACATTATGGCTTAATTTCTGACCGCGTTGGATACCATTTACAGGGTTCAAATTCTAAAAAGGGTTCAAATTCCAAAAGGGTTTCACGTTACGAGAAAGTGTAAGTAATTCATTGCTTTAGTACTTATGGGATATTTAAATTTATTTTTGACCTTGCTTGTTGGATTACATCAAAAGTGAAACCTATTCTCCCCCTCTGTTGTGCTTAGAATCACTCGTGTTATTTTTTCCTCCATTTTGACTGGAAAGAAATATGTCCAAGTAGGCTCTGCTGCCGTTAGTCCAAAAAGGGGTAACCTTTGGTTTACTTCCATCCTGCTATTGTTGGAAACATATATTCTTTAATTTCTTTTTTCTGAACTCAGATAATCTCTTCCCAATACACTACACACTCCAGCATCTTATATCCAAATTGATAGCAATACAATATCCATCGGAGAATATTTTGGAAATACACACGCACACACATACACATTTGGTGCTAACACAGGGTATTATTTTTAAAAAAACACATGATATATTGATTATAAAAAGAATAAGGTATATAAAATCTGTTGAAACTTTTTACTCCATGTTTACGTACTGATGAACATCAAATAAAAGGCTATGTTGAGCTTTATCAAGTAGTTAATGTTTGTGATTCTCACATTACCTTTTCTTCTTCTTCTGATAAGTTATGGGGGATTCCTTTTTATGTGGTACTTCAAAATGGGGAGTTGTATTGTTGAGTGTTTGAGTGGTGTTGATGGTACTTCTTCTCTCTGTTGAATGCTTTGGATATCATACCTCAGGTTGCATAGTTCTCCCCATTGAAATAGATGGGTTGGTATAATGAGTATTTCTGCCTTTGCTGTTCCGGACTATTATTAAGTGTTGACGACTAGCTTAATTCTTTTCTAATCTTGAATTTTAACGCCTTTCATGAAAGAACCGTTAACTTTGCATAATGTGGCTCTTTTATGTTTTATGCATATGCAAATAAGCTGTGGGAATAAGTGAATAACTTCATTTATATGTTCCTCTTAGTTCTGTCTTATGTCTTTCGGTGCCTTGTTTATTTGCATCATAAAAGGAATTATAAGCATCTTTAACCTGCTCCTCTTCATTTAATTACTGCAGATCTGGAGAGAGGAAAAATAAATCTCTTGCTGCCTCCAAGCAAAAGAAAGAGACAGATAACATGTGAGCTTGATTCTGTAACTTGATTGCACATGATTTATGTGTGTTTCCTATCTGCCTTATGCAATCTGTTTTGCCGACAGGTCTCCATTATCACAAGTACGAGGGAAGAGAACTCCAAGGAAGAACTTGAAGTATGGACAAAAAGGCCCATCAAAATCTTCTTTCAGCAGAGGAAGTCTGCTTTTAGGAAAGCCGTTGGAAACCTCAAAGCACAACGAAAACAATTTAAGCTCAGGTAAAGCTCTTGTGATTTTCTTCTGCTTTCAATTTCTTGATATATTGTTTCTTGTTATCATTCTAGTTAACCGTATTTATCATTTGCTGCATATCCTTCGGTATGATGCTCGGTATGTTCTGTTATGGTAAGGTCAACATATGAAAGGGGAAGGGGAGAGAGAGAGAGAGAGAGAGAGAGAGAGAGAGAGAGAGAGAGAGAGGGAGGGAGGGAGGGAGAGGGGAGAGAGAGAGAGAGGGGGAGAGAGGGAGGGGGAAAGAAAGAGAGAGAGGTAAGGGAGTATAAAAGAATGAAAAACTATCAGAGTGATGGAGTTTTGAATGGAGAGACGGGTGAAAATTGATGATTTGAAATGCAGCAGTGCCATCTCTTTCTTTAAGGAAAGAACGAAAACCTCATTTTGTCGGATCTGAAAGTTTCCCCAAACTTAGAGTACTTCTTTAAGTTAATTTTAACCCAAAGAACTAAGTTACCAATTTTCCTTAGTTTTTGAGAATTGAGAGGAAAGCAGAAAGTTCCGTTTGGATGTGGCCTTTGGAGAAACATTCTGAAGGGATGGGGGTAATTGTACCGGCAATATATCTTTCAGAACAGGGGATGGGAGTAGGGTTAGCTCTTGGGGGCCACAAGTGGCGTGGAGACAATACTTTGAGATCCATTTTTCCAAACATCTAAAGTTTCATTTTATTTGGGACATCTAAGGAGTTTTATGACAAAAGGTGATAACATTCCAACAGATTTGGGATATTACACGAGGGAAACATCCTTTGGGACCTCAGTTTCAGAAGAAACAATAAGGATAGGAAGATCGAGGAATTCCAAAGCCATTCTTGAAATGCTTTACAAACAAATCCTTTCATTAGAAAATCAAGATTCTAAAAATGGGAGTTATGGATTGGCAATGGCTTCTCATTTAAGTCCTTTTGCGTCAAGATGCTAGGCAGAGACGAGACAATTTCCCAGTCAGTCTGGATTACAGGGGAGTTTAAAAAGGGGTGTTCCTTCGTGTCGATGGCTTCTAAAGGAGCCATCTCGAGTGCTGAAAATCTGAGGAAGAGGAGGATCACATATTACGAGGTTGTCATTAGGAGCTCCTGTGTTAATTTACCTGACATTCTTAAACTTAGTTGTCCCAATCCACCGGATCCCTTTCCCTGTTGAGCAAAGTTGTGTCATTTTAAGTGCATTTAGATTAACATTGGATTAGAATGTGATGTGTTCTTGCCGAATGATCCAAGCTCAGTTATCTTAACTGTTATTACTTGACCAAAATTACAACATTCACAAGTAATATCAGAACTTCCAACATGTCTTAGTTGCTGCATTAGTCAGATGAGGTCGAATAGGTTCTGGTAGGAGTTTGATAATTTTGACAGTTTCCAAAATTTTCCATTCTGCTATATTATTCGTGATCTCCCCTAGCTTACTGGCATTTGGCTTTACTAGGTAATTCAGAAGGTGAGCAGAAAGAGAGTATGCATGGGAGTTTGTCTGAACACGAACTGTCTGACAAGGATGACAGATCGTACACTGATGGGAAACCAGGGGCTGATGATGATGATAGGTCAAGTGGTATGGAAGAGTCCGTAAAAGAAGAAAATCCCTTGGAAAATAAAGAATTTGAGGATGGACCTGGCACCCCTCAGGAGTCCCATGGATCGGACGAGGAGATCTCTTCTTCACATGAGAAACCACAGCCAGATGTATCGACGGAGAAGTCAAATGATGATGCTGAAAGATCAGATTCTCAGGGGAGTTTAGGAGATGATGCAGACAGTCATTCATCTGATCGAGGTGACTCTGAAAGGAGTTCAGCTACAAAATCTGATGAAGAACTATCCGATGATGAGCTACTTGTAATTCTTATTCTTATTCACTATTTAATGGAACTTACAGTTCTTGATGAACGATAATGTGGTAATAAATATTGTCATATGCAGAGCACGTGGAAAAGTCGAGCAGGGAAATCGGCTGGAGGGAAGTAAACAGCAGAGAAGGCTGTCATAATCCTGGCTAATGATTTGTAGAGATGCAGCATCCTGGAGAGCACTTGGCATCAAGCCAAATACCGTCATCCCAAAAAGCTTGCTGCAAGAAGATGATACCATTAACAGCGACATTAATAAGTTTATGAAGTACAGTTTACCACATAGAAAATGGTAGTGCACAGGTTTATTAAATGGTAGGTTGTAGGACAAGAATGTGCATTCCCACAGTTGTGTAGCTGCAGTCTAGAGGTAACTGATATGACTCAATAGCAGTTGTCTTAGGCCTTGTACAGCTCTAGTTTAGTAAGTTAGCATTAACTTACCCAACTAACCGATCCTGTGTTGCAGCTCGGTTTTTGTTGTAGTTTTGTCTTCATTTTGTATATGTTGTTTAGAGTAGGAACATGAGTTCGTCTGTTCGTAGTTCCTCCTCCAGGGGGTCCGTGTATTCTCTTGTGAACTGTAGATTTGTAAGCATTTGTGGTGTATGGAATCAGTAACATTAGATTGCTTTTCACGATTATTTGCTTCTGAATCTGAACATTTGTTAATGGAAGGTGGCAAGAATTAGCTTTGAGAATTGGTGGCGCCACTCAAGTCTGTTTTCTCTGAACCAACCTTGTTCTATTTGAATGATTCCACGAGTTGTTACCGAGCCGAAGCGTAATGCTGTAGCTTTTTATATGGTTTAATATATGTTTTCCCCCAGTTGAACAACTCCCACTACTATAGAAATGGGAATATATCATTGTCATTCCTTAACTTACCCACTCCTTTATGCCATAAACCCCTCTTTCTGGGCTTATGGCCAACTAGTAGATAAATTTAACTAAGCAAACTTTCGTTCGTTCTTTCTTGTGGTTGCATTGAATTTAATTTCAGTATCTTTCGGGAGTTGCAATAATTACAATTTTAGAAATAATTCGGTGTAGTAAAAACTCGTTAATTTGTGCAGTTCAAGTTTTTCAGCGTACAGTGGTGTTTCCTCTTAGCATTTTCTTTATAGAGAGATGCTGTTGAAACAGTGGTGGCAAGTTTGCTACCTGTGTCCTGTGATGTGTCGCATGGTAAAGTATTAATTGACTTAATATATCATTTTAATGTATATTACGCAAAGATATGATTTAGCATGTAAGATCTGGTCCAAGTCAATGAGGTCAAAACATAGTTCAATCACCAAACAAATGAGTAATGACTTTCAATCACCAATAACAAATGACTCAGTCTAACATTCTGATTCCGCAAATGTTAAAAGGAAGAAGAAATCCGACCAACGAAAAACCCTTCGAGCTAATCGAGAAGACATTAGTGGAAAGAGCTCAAATTCTGCATACTCATATTTGGATAAATATTACTGGTAACTTGGTAATTAAAATGAAAACTAACTTGCTATGAAGTAAATTGATAGGTGTTCTTCTACAGGGTAGCACAGTGTTCAATATTATAAAAGAAGAAAGAAATCAAAGGTGACTTAGGCATTTCCCGAATTGGAACTTCAATTAATTTTGGCATGCAATTAATTACAAACATTCTAAACTTGAAGATGATTTCTTTCCTTCTTAACACTATATGAAATTCGAATTGACTTCGCAGCCGTCGTAATCTCTCCTTTAGCATGGTGAAATTACCTTGGTGAAATTACCTAAAAAAATATTTTTGGCAACCAAAAGCCATACTTTACGATAAAGATATTTTTAAAATTTTACCATGTGAGCCTCCATTTTCGCTTAAATGAACATGTGATCCAAGCATTGTGTTGATATTGAAGTTTTGATGATTAACAAAGTGTGACTAACTGCTTAAAGAACCAGGTCCTCAATATAGCTGCTTAACTGTTGTGAAGAACCAGCTCCTCAGGTGAAATTAAAGGATCAACTCCTCATGGTTGATACTTGTACGTATGAACAAGACAATAACTTTATCTCAAAGTTACCTCGGTCCGAGTTTGGTGGAAGATGGCTGTTATGAGTGATAAGGGTCGTTGCTCAAGAAGATACAGATAAGTCAGTCAGAGACAAAAGTCCGAAAGCTTGTGGAGTCCTTAGAACACTAGGAGTCCTATCAAAGAGGAAGCTGGCTGTGAATAGGACCTAGAAGATCTCAAATCGTTCTTAAATAGGGTTGACTTTGGACTTCTGAACTATCTTTTCACACATCAACTGAAGTGTCATAAGTTGTTTTTACTTGTGTTGAGTACTAGCTTTGTATTCTTCCGAGTTAGTCCAGTGAAAGTGTTTTAGAAATTGAGTTGTAATCAAATGTCATGAACAATTAGTGAGTTGGAGTGAATATTTTGCTTTACAAGTTAGAGTAACTTGTGAATCAAATAGGAGTAGTAGGAGTACTGAAGAGTATTGGATTACAATCTTGTAGGTGATACATTTTGACTCATTGTTCTAGTGGAGTTGGAGTTGTAGTTGATACTAAAAAGGTGATTTTTGCACCTTTTTAGCCGGGTGATTTTCCACGTAAAAATCACTTTGTTCATTGTATTGCTTATTTACTTTACGCTTAAGGAACACTGTAAAGAACCAAATTCTTTAGTAATCCATACGAGCACTCAAACTAATAATTGGTATCAGAGCAGGTTCTCTCATTTACACGGCTAACACCTAAAAAGATCTTGGAAGAAAGATGAGTGCTCCACTTGGAATTAATGAAGGACAATCAACTACCAGACCACCTTTGTTCAATGGGAAAATATTATAGTTGATGGAAAGTAAGAATAGAAGATTGCTTGACAGATGAAGAATATGAACTATGGACCATAGTAAACCAAGGTCCTTCGATTCCTACTAAACAAAATGCACAAAGTGAAACAATTCCTAAGGACCCCTCCGAAGTTGTGGCAGCATATTTCAGAATGGTGGATAAGAATGCAAAGGTTAAGAAAATCCTTATATGTGGACTTGGTTCTGATGAGTACAATAGAATTTTTGTGTGCTCTAATACGAAACAGATATGGGATGCACTCCAAACTGCTCATGAAGGAACAAAATCAAGTAAAGAGATCAAGAATTGAACTACTCATGAGAAACTATGAGCCTTTTTTGCATGAAGGAGTCTGAGCCCATCCAGGATATGATGACTAGGTTCACTATAATAACCAATGAACTGAAATCACTTGGAAAGATGTTTACCTCATAAG
This sequence comes from Nicotiana undulata, assembly GCA_005239495.1. Lineage (NCBI taxonomy): Eukaryota > Viridiplantae > Streptophyta > Magnoliopsida > Solanales > Solanaceae > Nicotiana > Nicotiana undulata. The sequence goes on along the minus strand of ML274930.1, from coordinate 63,856 downwards.
AGTTGGTTAGCAAAGTTTTAAGAATCCTTCCACCTTCATGGGAATCAAAAGTCACTACAATCCAGGAAGCCAATGAATTGGATAAAATCTCACTTGATGAGTTAGTTGGAAATTTAAAAACTCATAAACAAGAAAGATAGGACTGCGCAAAGAAGACCCAAAGAAGGATAAGGCCTTGGTTCTTTAAGCATATAAGGATGATGAATTTGAATATGATGATCCTGATCTAGCAATGTTTTTCAAGTTCAAGAGGTTCATGAAGAATTCTATAAGTGCATCCAAGAGAGACTAGTAGTAAGCATAAGCAGACCGGCAAAGCTAACTATGATGAGTGCTACAAGTGTAGCAAGCTAGATCACATGGTAAAGGACTGCCCAATGTGAGAAATCGACCGGAGGAAAGAACGAGTTGAAAAGGAGAAACGGGAGAAGATGAGAGAAAAATGGTTCCAACACAGGAATAATCCTAGGAAAAGGAGTTATTGAAGCCATGAAGCAGGTACTCGTGGCAGCATATGTGGATAGTGAGAGTGATCAAGAGGAAGAAAAGGAGAATGAGTCTATAAGTCTCTATGCTGTGAGTTATGAAGACCAAGTTGTGAAGACAAAACTCCCAGTACAACTTGGGATGCACGTTCGAAGACCTCTTTTGTTTGATGTACACCACTATGATGAATTGAAGCTACATATGGAAACATTCTTCAGGCTACTAACTTTGACCTATGGGTAATTGTCAATCATGGACCAATTCTACCAACCAAATTGGATGGTGAAGGTAATAAGTGCAATAAAAGAGAATAGGAATACGATGAGGAAGACCGTCATCTAGTTAAGAAAAATGCTAAAGTAAAGGACTTGCTCTACAAAAGTCTATCTGGAAACACCCTCCTCAGAGTGTCCTCTTGCATCTCTGCTCATGACATATGAAGGACCTTGGAAACTGACTTTGGAGATGAAAATATCAAAGTGTCTCTGATGGAAATTGAAGAATCAAAAATAGAGGAAGAAGTGATAGAAATGATGGCCATGAGTGATTCAGAAACACAAGATGAGGCAAACGAGGTAAGTATATCTAACTTGAAAGAAAATATTCATGTTATGCCCAAAAAACAACTGATGGCCATAATTGTGACCTTAATGAATGAAATTGATAAAATGAGTAATGGAAATGAACAACTAATCAACAACCTTTCTTGTGTCAAATTTGACATCAAAGAGCTTGAATCTGACAAAGCTAGTTTAGAGAAACAAGTCAAAGACCTTAAGAACCAGGTTCTTGAGCTTACTTCTGATAATGAGAAGTCTCCTGATATGAATGGCAAAGGAAAAATAAGTAATCTACAGGATAATCTTGAAAAGGAACTAAAAATTGCTAATGATAATCTTATGATGCTGAATGTAGAAATAAAGTCTTGTATGAAAACCTAGGAAAGGCTAATTATGAACTCTTTAGACTAAGCAAATGACATAGATCTTCTAATGCCTTGAATTAGCTGAATGAAAACTGTAGCTCTACCAAATCTTGAATTGACTACAGAAAACCTGTCCCTAAGTTTGACCCAAAGTATGTCGAAATTTCTGATAATAACATGTGCACTCATTGTGGAAGAGTAGGACACTTTAGAGACACTTGTCCTGCCTTAATTCATGTTCAATTTAGAAACCCCTTTGGTATTGCTAAAAATATTAAGAAGGAAGATGAGCCAAAGGTTAATCCTCCTGCCCGTACTAAGTGGATTAAGGTTAACAAGAAAATAAATTATAATCCTCTCTCCTTCTGGGAAAGAAGAGATCTGATTCATCCCTTTTCAAACAAAAGGGACCCACGCTAGTCTGGGTTCCCAAAACTAACTTGTGAATTTTGGTGCACGCTAAGGTGAGAGGAAACAATCAGGACTGGTATCTAGATAGTGGATGCTCAAGACATATGACTGGAGAAAAGAAAAACTTTTTCTCACTGACAACCTTCTAAGGAGGGAGTCTGTCATTTGGAAATGGGGAAAATGGCCAGATAGCAGGTATTTGCAAGGTTGGCAAGTCACTCTCTCATGCTATAGAAGATGTGTATTATGTGGTAGGACTAAAACACAATCTTCTTAGCATCTCTCAAATGTGCGGCAAAGGAAATGGCGTAAAATTAAATTCCAAAATCTGCATCGCCACTAAGCTTGATACTGATGAAATTGTGCTAAAGGGAAAGAGACATAATAATATCTACAAAATATCGATTATGTCACTTATCCAGAGTGAGCACACATGCTTGAGTATAGTGGAAGATGATCCACTACTATGGCATCGAGGATTGGGACGTGCCATTCTCTCTCAACTCAACAAGTTGGCAATAAAGGACTTGGTCCTTGGGCTACCTAAAGTTGAGTTCACCTTGACAAGGTATGTGATGCTTGTGTTAGAGGGAAACATGTTAGGTCATCCTTTAAATCTAAGAAGTTTGTAAGTACTTTTAAACCTCTGGAACTCCGTCACATGGATCTATGTGGACCAATGAGAATAAAGAGCAGATGAGGTAAGAGGTATACCTGGACTTTGTTTTTGGGATTCAAAGATGAAATCTTTGATGTTTTTTTGTGTATTTGACAGAATGATTCAACAAAAGATAGGTTGTAATGTTTTAAGTATAAGAACTGACCATAGTTCTGTGGCTCACATGGCATTAACCATAATTTCTATGCACCTAGAACTCCAAAAAAAAAATAGAGTTATGGAAAGAAAGAATAAATTCTTAGAAGACATGGGGAGGGCCATGTTGATTGCTAGTTGACTGCCTAAGAATTTCTGGGATGAGGCAATCAATACTGCTTGCTATCAGCTAAATAGATGCATGGTCAGACCCATTCTTGAGAAAACTCCCTATGAGTCACTTCGAGGAAGAAAACCAACATCACTCACCTGAGAGCTTTGGGTGCAAATGTTTTTGTGCATAATAATGGCAAAGAAGCTCTGGGTAAGTTTGATGACATAAGTGATGAGGGAATTTTCCTGGGTTACTCTCCACATAGTAAGGACTATAAGGTTTTTAATAAAAGAACTATGCGTGTGGAAGAAAACATTCATGTTATTTTCGATGAATCTAACAATTTGACCGAGAAAGGTCCGTAGGATGACGATTATGACATAGTATTCACTGGTGATGGAGATACAAATGAATCTGATGAATATGGATATGAAAAACACAAGGAAATTAACAGTGATCATGAGGAACAAGAAGAAGAAAAAATTACTCTAACTGCTGACCAGACAAATGAAACCACGTCTACTGAACCTGCTCCTTCGGATCACTCCTCAAGAGAATATTCTCTGGTATATAGATAAGACCATGGAAGCATCAAAGCTCACACCCTCTTGAGAATATCATCTTCGATCCAAATGTAGGGGTGCAAACCATGTCTTCTCTAAGAAATCTATGTGCACTCATAGCATTCCTCTCACACGTTGAACCTAAGACCATCAAAGAAGCTCTAAAGGATCCAGACTGGATCATAGCCATGCAAGAGAAGCTGAATCAGTTTGAGTGAAACAAGATTTGGAACTTGGTACAAAAACCCAAGAACAAAACTGTCATAGGTACCAGATGGGTGTTCAGAAACAAGTTGGATGAACAAGGAAATATCACAAGGAACAAGGTCAGACTGGTGGTTCAGGGATACAATAAAGAGGGGGGCATTGACTATGATGAGACATTTGCACTTGTAGGTAGAATGGACTATGGGGGATATAAGAATGCTGATAGACTTTGATGCCACATGAAATTCGCTTTATACCAGATGGATGTAAAGAGCGCGTTTTTGAATAGGTACATGAAAGAGGAAGTGTTTGCCAAAAACCTCCTAGATTTGAAAGTGAAGAATTTCCTAACTATGTGTTCAAATTGGATAAAGCTCTTTATGGTCTGAAACATGCTCCTAGAGCTTGGTATGAAAGTCTCTAAATTCTTATTAGCCAATAACTTTGTAAGAGGAAAGGTGGACAACACTCTATTTCTGAAGAGCAAAGGGAAGAATATTCTGATTGTGCAAGTGTTTGTGGATTATATTATCTTCGGGGCCACCAGTGAAGCAATGTGCAAGGAATTTGCTGAGATGATGGGAAATGAGTTCGAAATGAGCATGATGGGTGAATTGAACTTCTTTCTGGGGATGCAAATCAAGCAAACACCTACCGGAACCATGATACACCAGCAAAAATATATCATAGAGTAGTGAGGAAATTCAACATGGACTCCTCTAAGTTTATTAATACCCCCATTGTCATTGCAACAAAGCTGGACCTTGATGAAGAAGGGAAAAAATGTGGAACATAAGATACATAGAGGAATGATTGGGCCACTGTTGTACCTCACAACAAGAAGGACTGGCATAGTGTTTATTGTGGGATTATGTGCAAGATTTTAGGCAGATGCCAAGGAATCGCACCTGAAGGCCGTCAAAAGAATACTAAGATATCTCAAGGGGGCCCTTGACCTCTGTCTATGGTATCCCATAAGGTACAACTTTGATCTAGTTGGTTATGCTGATGTTGACTATGCAGGTTTTCATGTTGACAGGAAAAGCACTTTAGGAACACCTCATTTTTAAGGTTCTTGTCTGGTGTCTTGGGGAACCAAGAAGAAAAACCCAGTGGACTTATCTACAACTGAGGTTGAATATGTGGCAGCAGCATCCTGCTATGCTAAGTTATTATGGATAAAACAACAACTAAGGGACTATGATATATTTGTTGATTGTGTTCCCACTTTTCGTGATAACACTAGTGCCATAAACATTGGTAAAAATCCATGTCAGCACAAGAGAACCAAACACATTGACATTAGACATCACTTTTTCAGAGACAATGTTGAAAAGGGGAATATCTCAATTAACTTCTAAAAAACTGAAGATCAAATTGCTGATATTCTTACTAAAGCTTTGAGTAGGGATCACTTTGAAATAAATAGACTAGAACTAGGTATAATCAACTCCTCCCACTAAGTTGACTCCAATGATTGGTTAGAAAAAGCATAATAAGATGTAGATAATAAAATATAATGTGTTTGATTCAGCTTTATGCTTGTATTAATCTCACACACTTTCTTAGAAAATGTGGCTGATAACTGTGTTGCATGGTACTAATATGAAGTGCTCAGCTTTATTGCAGAGATGAATAATGAGTTTCTAAGGAGTTGGTTCATTGACTCAAGTATGTGCCATACTGTCTTAAGTCACTAGGATTTTATATTCTAAAATTACTACTATACTCAGACTTCGAATTCCGTTGGCATCACTTCTAATCGTCTTCTAGTCAGATAGTAAGGGGGAATCCTTGTGCAATTAGAGATCAATTACTTCTGAAAACCTTACAGTCAAAGTAACCAATATAATAGTCCCGTTAGAACTCAAAGTTGGCCACCTTCTCTTTTCCAGTCAAATCGGGAGTAACGCCTTTAAAAGGCTCTTATGGTCATCTTCTCTAACCTTACTATTTCTCTCAAACCCTAAGCATGAATCAAAAGAAATTATCAACAACTAACCCTTTCTTTCTCTTCTTCGAGTATCTCATTTGATCACCATGCCTAAAGCCTGTAAAACACTCTCTAAAGCTAAATCATCAACCAAGGCTGAAGCTAAACCGAAAATCTTGAAGCCCAAATCGAAGAAAAATGACAAGCCTTCAAAAGAAGCCACACCCACATCTGCTTCTTCTTCTTCGATATCCTATTTTATACCTACTTCATCCTCCCCTGTTCCTACTACTCCTATTCTATCGTTCCCATCTTCATTGTTCACCCTTATTCAAAAGTAACTACCCATGCACTTTAGCTTTCAACGAAAAATACCTCTAAGACACCAATGGTCAAAGCAACTTCAAGAAAATCTGTCAAGAAAGTGCCTGAGGATGTGACGCTAGAGTCAAGAAATCTGTGATTCAGGGGGAATCAGGTATAGACACTATTGATCAGGTACCACATCCTACTACCAAGTTAGATATTTTGGCTTCTGCTATAGATGTTTCATCCCTAGATACTTTTCCACCTACTAGTGAGGGGGAATGACGTAAAGAACCAGTGCAAAATGAGGCTTCTGATGGCCTTGATTTCATTTGGATTGAGGATGAGTTAGATGTTGAAGGTGAAAAAGAAGAAGAAGTTGTGACCAGGCATGAGGAACATGATGCTCAAAACATAGCCAATGAAGAAGAAAAGAGTGAGAATAAGGGAGTATCTGGAGATGAGAAGGAGAGTGATACAGAGGATAAGACATGTGAACATGCTAATAATTATTGTTGAAGAAGAAAATCAGAGTGAAGAAGATGGGGTTTCTGAAAGTGAGGATCAAGAAAAGTAAGTGAGAGTGAAGGAGGTGATGACGTGAGTGAGGAAGAAGAGGGGAATATGAGTGAGGAATTTGAATGTTCCATGACAATTGGAAACACTATCATAGTCCCTTCAGAAAAAATTGGTGAAGAGACAAGGGCTCAAGAACTTGGGTCTTTGTTAACTCTTTTCACTAGAGATGAAGAAGTTAGCAATGATGAAGATGATATGCCACTATATGAGGTAGGAAAGAAGATCAGAACGACCACTGTGAAAGCTACACGGTCTCAACAAGGAAAGATGTGGTTCCCCTTGAGAGAACTCCCCTCACAAGGAGTAAAAGAAAGGCCGTTGATGCACAAATCATGAAGGAGTCCAGAAGTGCAAAGAAGCCAAAGAAGAATGTTTCAATTGTGGAACCTGTTGTTGAGATGGATGGAGAAGATGAATTTAACTCAGCCTTGCCAAGAAAGTCCGCCACACCAAAGAAAAAGGGATCCAAAGTCACCAAAATTATTACCTCTTCTAAAAGGGCTAGTAGGGGTAAGACAAGAAAGAATGTGCCAGCTGCAGTTGATTGACTCATAGAATTCAAAATCAGAAAAAGTGCTAAATAAGAAGATTCTTTCAAACATTGATGAGAAGGGAATGACTCAACTGGTTGAGAAACTTGAGCTATAAAGGTGGAAGCATATGTTTGTCAAAGCTTTCCTCCAGTATGTGTTGCTGCTGTGGTGGAGTTCTACACAAATTTCACTTTTGATGGGAAGGTAGTTAAGAATAAAGTAGGGGGCTTCAACATGGAGTTTGATGCTGAGGAACTGTGCAACTTCTGAATATCTCTTCTTTGGGATTTGACAATTATTTGAAGAAGAAGTGTCCAGCCATAGACATGATGTTGCCGGTGGCATTGTGGTCACCGGGAAAGTTTGAACTAGATGCTCCCATAAAATGTACAAGACTAATATGGCTCACTTTCACAAGCTACTATTTTAGTTTGTCGACTCCTGCATTCTTTAGAGGTCTAATAGAAGGCATGAAGCCACACTGCTATACATGACTATGATGGAATTTCTTGACACTGGCTGACCTATGAATCTTCCTATGATTCAGCACATGTCAAGAGCTGCAGATACTTCCAAGCTAAATCATGATGTGCCATATGGTTTCATGTTGATTGAGTTATTTGACAAGCTCAACATTGCCTTGCCTAAGCTTAAGTTTGGAAGCCACAATGATGTTTTGGATGTTGTTACCCTCAAGCAGTGTGCTATGAGGATATCAAGGCTAGAGGAACCACATGATCTGCCATTCTTCCTAGGAGCAATAGGGTTGCAGAACTCAGCAATAGGTTGGAGTTGGATGTTGAAGAGAATGCCAAGCTTCGTGAAAACAATAATGAGATAAGAAAGGAAACGAAGCAACTTAGGGAAGAGCTCAGAAGAGACAGGGAGGCCTATGCTTAACAGATTTCTACCCTTCTGAAAGCTTTGACCCCCTCTTCTTCTCACCCTTGAACCAGTTCCTTCTTAGTGTCCTTAGTTCTTTTGCTATTCTGTGATGCTTTATACTTTGTTCCTTTTGTCTTAGTTTGTGTAGTTGGCAGTATGCTTAGTTTATTTTGTTCTACTGATGAAGACACGACCCTAAGCTTCTTTTGGCACAACTTAATGACTCATATTGCTTTGCGTTACTGCTTTGTGCTCTATTGGATCATCAACCTAGTTTGTTTGCCTTTTCTTATTTTTGTGTTGTTCATGTTTGTCCTTGAATCCTACATTATATGTGCTTAATGTCTAACATGTGTTCGTGTTCTTTCGACGATGCCAAAATGGGGAAGATACAATTGGAAAGGTTGGTGGGTTGTGAACATACATGTATGTCAAAAGTACTTGTTGTGATCATCTGATTCATTGATGTGATTGCCTGGTTCTGTGTACAAAGTTTGTTAATCATCAAAGATAAGGTTGGTGGGTTTTGAACATACATATATGTCAAAAGTACTTGTTGTGATCATCTGGTTCTTTGATGTGATTGCTTGGTTCTGTGTACAAAGTTTGTCATCATAAAAAAGTGGGAATTTGTTGAGTATTGAAGTTTTGATGATTAAAAAAGTGTGGCTAACTACTCAAGAACCAGGTCCTCTATGTAGCTGCTTAACTGTTGTAAAGAACCAGCTCCTCAGGTTGAAGGATCAACTCCTCATAGTTGATACTTGTACGTATGAACATGACAATAACCTTATCTCAAAGTTACCTAGGTCCGAGTTTGGTGGAAAATGACTTCTATAAGTGATAAGGGTCATTGCTTCATGATAATAGGCTAAAATTGCATAGTTTAGAGCATATTTATACTCTAACTTAATGATGCTTCACTGTCTTAAGTGTGTTAAAAGATGATAAATTGGCTCTAATGGTGATTTTTGTGTTTCACAGGAGTACAACACGCTAATGAGGACTTATGATGGTGATCCGGGCAAAATTGAAGAAGAATAGGCCATGAGGTATTTTCTGGGCGACTTGAAGGCTGAAGATTCATCGAGGCAGTAAGAAGCCTCATTAGCGCGGGCTGCAGCGCGACATTAGCGCGCCTGCGCTAGTTCAGCATAACGAGGCAGTGAAGAAACCCATTAGCGCGGTCTGTAGCGCGACCTTAGCGTGCCCGCGCTAGTCCAGATTTCCTGAGGCAGTCCATAACTCCACTAGCGCGGGCTGTTAGCGCGCCCGCGCTAGTCCAGGCGTGAAAAATAAAAGCCGAGGGTTATTTTTGAAAGTTCAAGGCCAATCCACTCAACCTATAAAAGGTTCAATTCGCCCAAGAGAGGAGTTTTATCAAGGTTTAGAGTTTAGAACAGGAAAAGGCAGGGCAAGAGGCAAGGAGGCAATTGAGCATCAATCTATATCCCCTTCTTTTGTGATTTTACCCTTGATCATGAATTCATTTGTAGTTTTTATCATTGTTATGAGTAGCTAACTTTTCTAATCTAAGGTTTTGGTGGAACCCGTTGGGGGATGAACTTATTGTGATATTAATATAGTTTTGGTTGGTTGTTAATCTCTATTTGTTCAACTACGTTCTTGTTGTAGTTGATTGAAGGGCCCTCAATTAGCTGTTCCTATTTATTATGTATCTACTTGAGAGAGAGTGCATATTTAGGTAGTTGTTTGAACAACATCACTCCCGAAGTATAGGCGAGAGTCATAACCGAGGGTTTAGAGGTTGGATTAGAGATACGATACCTCGGGTGCAATCTAAAGTGAACTGTAATGTAATCTAGCTAGCGTAACTTGAGAGAGTGCGTCTAGTAAATTATCATAATTACTTGAGAGAGATTTATGATAACTGGAGTGTTCATGATTGATAGAGACAACTAAGTCAAAACTATAGGAAGTATACAAGAAGGAATTTCACCAACGGGGGAAACCATAACCTTAGACCTTTATTCCAATTGTTTAAACCTTATTGTTAGTTAATCTTTAGTTTATTATTTCTGTTCAGCTGTAGTAATAGAAACACCACAAAGTGATATTCATAACTTTTCATGAAGTTGATTATTAAGAATTCAGCAATCTGACAACAACAATTGATACGTTAATTCCCTGTGGGATTCAACTCTGGGCAAAATACTTAGATTATATTTGCAACGCCCGCTTAGTCTTTTAGTAGACATAGTTGAGCGTGATCACTTAAGAAGATACATATAAGTCAGTCAGAGACAAAAGTCCCAATGCTTGTGGAATCCTTGGAATTGTAGGAGTCCAATCAAAGAGGAAGCTTACTATGAATAAGACTCCTGGAAGATCTCAAGTGGTGTTTAAATATGATTGACTTTGAACTTCTTAACTATCCTTTCACAAATCAACTAAAGTGTCATAAGTTATTTTTACTTGTGTTGAGTACTTGCTTTGTATTCTTCTGAGTCAGTCTAGTGAATGTGTTTTAGGAAATTGAGTTGTAATCAAACACCATAAACAGTTAATGAGTTGAAGTTAATATTTTGCTACAAGTTAGAGTAACTTGTGAATTAAATAGGAGTAGTAGGAGTAGTGGAGAGTATTGAATTACAATCTTGTAATTGATACAGTTTGGCTCATTGTTCTAGTGGAGTTGGAGTTGAAAAATCCTACGTGGTAGACCGTGGTTTTTACACATTTTGAGCCGGGTGATTTTCCACGTAAAAATCATTGTGTTCATTGTATTGCTTATTTACTTTACTCTTAAGGAATACGGTAAGGAACCAAGTTCTTTAGTAATCTATACGGGCACTCAAACTAACACATTACAAGAATAAGAGAAAAAAATACCGTTATCAAATTTTCGAAATAAAATTGTTTGAATGAATAAATGGATCAGTCTGTAGCTTCAATTGAAGTATAGGGAAATAAAAGCGACAAGCTTGTATTCTTACTCGGATGATTCCTGATCAAATTAAACATCAAAGAAATATTAGTGCGTGGTGCATGAATTATTTCTTGTCTCATAAGTAGATTATCGATCTCTTTAATGAATTTTAACTATTTCTATTTCCTATTATGGAGGTATTTATTTCATTCAAAATGGGTCTCTTTACCGAGGGTTCTAAGGTATTCATGTTTACCACATGCCTCGATCAAATCCAGTGACAATTCTCCACACTCATGTATCTTTGTAGTTCATTAAGTGATCTGCAGGGACACCTTCTATCCATTCTTCCCCACACTCCCCAGTTAGATCTATATCTACTATAAATAGAAATTTTTGAGAATGATTTCATATTACGGTTCAAACTCTCGAAAAGGGTGAAAGAATGAGAATCATCACGAGACAACAGTGCATTAAAAATTATGTTGTTTGGGCTTTCCAAAAGTGTTGCTACACTTGTACCAGATTCTCCAAAAATATATTAAATTTGAAAAATCCGACACACACCCAACAATATCCAAAAATACATTAAATTTGAAAAATCCGACACACACCCAACAATATATTTAAAGAGTCTGAACAACATAGATTAAAAACGATCGGAAGCTACAACACAAAAGGAAAAGAAAAGGGGCAAAAAATGGAATATAAAAACGAATACGAAAATACATAGAAAAGTAGAAATTCATAACAAGGGGGGAAAGCGCGTGAATATTAGCTTGTCAATGGGGCAAAAAGAAATGTGCTCTTAAACAAACTTATATCTAATTAACACAAACGATACCCAACCCCCTTTTGCTTATAGCCTTATACACACTTCAATAAACATTCTATAGTTTGTCCGTTGAAATCCATAACTAAGATTGTAGATATGTAAATTCCTTAATTCACTCCCATAATAAAAACAAACGTTCAGTCCATTTGGAACTTTGTCCCTTCTTGGGTCTCTCTGGCTTCTTCGAGCAGGAACATTTGAAGAAACCAAAGCAACATTTGCAACAAGTGAATCTTCCTTTTGCTACTTCAGTTTTTGAGACAGATATCTGGGTCTGATTCAAGTGAGTTAAAGATGTCTCTTTTATGTTGTTTTCAAGATTTTGATTACTGACCGTGTTGGTGATATTTCTCTGCTGTCTGTCTATACTGGAGTCTAGGGTTACTGTGTTCTTTTGCTAAGTTTCTGTTTCTATGTTTTCGCTGAATTTAGAGAAAAATTTGCTGCTTTAATATTTTTTTCATCTGCCTTATCTATATATACATGAGTAGAACTGCATGTATTCTGCAATGAGTAACAGAAAATTCGGATTGAGTCAATTTTGTACATAAGCAATTGTTTCATCTCCAGTTAGGGATTTAATGTGTATGTATTGGACCTTGTGGATGCAGGTTTGTTCGTTTATGATTTAATTATGGGAGACAAATTTGGACAGCTAAAAGTGACTGTTGTAAAAGGCAGGAGTTTGGCGATTCGGGACTTCAATAGCAGTGATCCTTATGTCATTCTCAAGCTGGGTAAACAGGTTGTTCCTGACGTTTCTTATATTTTTCTCTGTTCTTTGACCTGTAAAACTAGCTTCACCACTTACCATTCTGAATTGAATCTTAGTACTAACTTGTATTCGCCATGTCAAAATAAACAATAGAGCTATTAATATTGTATCTCTCTTTCATATATGGACTTTGCGACGTCTCTTTCTTTGACTATTCTTCACATTTTAGGTTTTCTGTATTCAGTGGCGTATGCAGTATGCAGGATTTATCTTAAGCGGTTGGCGTTGCTCCATCAAGCTTTTGCCATTACGGGAAAATTTCCCATTGCTTCCTCCTGACGTTTAAAAAGGAGAATAAGTAAATCAATTACGTTGACAAGATCATCTTAATAAACTCATTTGAAATAAATTGGCAGAATTGCGCTCGACGAGTTCTCTTTTTTTTAGAAATTTATTCATGATACTCTTTGTCTTCATTCAATTTAATGTACCCACTTCCTAGAGCATAATGGTCGAACTTGGGGTATCTTCGAATTGCTAACTTTTTTCCCTGGTACGACTTTAAAGCATCTCAACTCTTTCATTTTGTCTTTCAAAATGAAACAATTGTTCTGATTGATTGTTATCTCTTCTAAATTAGGTGAACTTTTACCGGTTGAACTTTTTTTAAAAGCTTGGAAGACATAGCAAAACCCGTCTCAATTGAATCTAGAAAGAAATTTTACATTCACATTCCATTCTGAAGAAGTGGTAAAGCAAATCTTTACATTACAATATCTCAAATTATAGATCATTAGAACTAATCCCAAAAGATATCTAAAAAAGATAGTTAACTCTTGCACGAAGAGAGGAAAAAAAGAAGCTAACATATATTAACTAGGTGGAGAATCACATGTGATGGATGGCTCGAAACTCAAGGGCGTATCTAGAATTTCGAGAAAATGGGTGCACTATTACGAAGAGGTGGATCCGGAATATAAATTTGACGGGTTCAACCTTTAGGTTCTTTTTATTGAACCCATTACAACTTTGAACCACTTTTTGCAAATATATATATAATATATATGTATGTATATATATCATGTCGAAAATGTTGGATCAGTTGAACCCTTCGGCTGTACACATCATCCTCCACTACTACTAGTTTTGATATATAAATTTGTTCTAATTATTTAAAATTTTACGATGACAAAAAGAAAATAGGGATCTCAATGTGTTATACCAAACAAACAAAGATAGAAAAAGACAAAAGTACTTACTTAATGCAAGAAAGGAAAAAACAACAAGATATACATAGGATTTGAACCCCCGAACTCATTTAGAGAGGTTCGCCCAATAACCATTGCACCATATGACACTTTGAGCTTGGGAGCGCGCGCGTGTTACACACACACACATATATACTTATATATTTAAGTACTTTTGAAAAAATATAAATTACTGTACATGATCTAGGGAGGAGAGCTAGGTTGCGCGTGAATCGAGGCCCCCCACCTAGGTATGCCACTGCGGAGACTAAAGCGGGAGAGAAGGGAGTGTGGCATCCAAGTTGGATATGGAATTAAGTAAAAGTTAGAGAGTAGATTAGCGAACAATATGGAGTATTTATGTGAATATATTAAGAAATTAAACAAAAAGATTTTATTGATTTTTGAGATATAAAGTCGTTAATAATGAAGTGTCTTTAAAGCCATGATTGATTTGGAAGGACAAAGAGAGTGATGGTTGTGTTTGTGCTTTCTTTATTTTTTCTTCTTGGATTTCCTTGAATTGTCTTTGTTCGTACAACCGTTTTGTGTCATTCTGAGGATCTTATTTGTATGAAAAATTGTATGAAGCACCCATCTACAGAATCGAACTTGTGTCCTTCCGATTGAGAAGGCACCGGTGTGATCGTTGGACTGGGATAATTTATCTCCTAATTTCTTTTTTTAATTATTGTTTACACATAATTTTAGTTAATTTTTCAGCCAAGTGGTATCGGATGACACCGCTTGGAGCAACGTGCATCTCCCCTTGTCCGTATTTTCAATAGCGAACACAAATCTATTTCTATGCAGGGAATTATTTGATATTTTGTATGTTGTATGTCATGTACTCATGCTTATATATTGGCTGGGTGATGTGTAATGCTACTCGTCACGTTGCATGGCAGTTATCGAAGTTGATTTCCGGTGCTTATTTTATACTGCATCTATTTTTTGTACCAGACTGCAAAAACCAAGGTCATACATAGCTGCCTTAATCCTGTTTGGAATGAAGAATTTGATTTCTCCTTTTCAGAACCTGCTGAGGTTCTCAAATTGGTAAGTGTTTCTACCTTTGAATGTCATGTACTTTATGTTGTTATTCATAGGGTTTAATATACTGCATGCTTATATTTTCCTAAATTTGCATATCAACCGACTTATCTTGGATTGTTACTGGAGCCAGTCTGATGTTCCATGATTAGGCATTATGCGTAAATGTTACAACTTTGAAGGTTGGGTAAAGGTGTCATTAAGCTCTACATACTTATGATGTTTGTATATCTGAGTAGTAGAATGTGATAAATGGAAATATTGGAATCTAGCTGCGGACTAATTGGGAAAGGGGCCATATCTTGAGTGTTATCTGAGATATATCATCGATATAAGTGTATATAGCATCAAGAACTAAAAAAATAATAATATAATTGTTTTTCTTAAAGGTATAATTGGATCCTATATGTTTCGCTCGGGGAAATGACCACGAATTACTATTTCTGAATTAAAAGGCCAAGGATGATAATCAGATAATTGTTGATGCGAGACCACAAGCTTAATTTTATACATCTGACAGGTAAAAAAGACCCAGAGAAAATTGAGAAAAGGAGAAAGAAGGTAACAAAGAGAACAACACTCATACCCAGTATATTCCCACAGTGTGGGTCTGGGGAGAGTAATGTGTATGCAGATCTTACCCCTATCTTATGTTTTCGATAAACCCTGGGCAAAGAAAGTATCCCTCTGTTTCAATTTAGATGAGGTAGTTTGACTCGGCACGGGTAGGGAGACTTTTGAAACTTGTGGTCTTAAAAGCTTAAGGGGTAAAAGCTTTGTGGGGCCATGACATTTGTGTGGTTATAAAAGCTTCTCTTTAAGGATAAAATGAGTTAAGTGAAAAGTTTAAAGTTGAATTATTTTCAATTATAGAAATGTGTCATTCTTTTTGGAACGAACTAATACGGAAAGTGTATCATCTAAATTGCAACGGAGGAAGTATTAAAGAAGCCATGTTGAAGATAATGAAGACAAGAAAAGTAACAACAACAAATAACACGCAATAAGAAAACCGAAACAATAGAAAACAATTGGTAGTAATAGAAATCAAAGACTAGATAAAACGAGAAATGTCATAATAATACTACTGATATGGAAACATGAAACAAATACGGTGTCCCAAACTTGACTATTTACTAACTTTCTACCTAATCCTCAACCTCCATATCCTTGTATCTAGGGTCATGTCTTCGGTAAGCTAAAGATGTGTCATGTCCTGTCTAATCACTTCTCCCTAATACTTCTTCGGCATGCCTCTACCTCTCCTCAGACCCACAATAGACAACCACTTACACCTCCTCGCTGGGCATCTACGTATCTCCTCTCCATATGCCCAAATCATCTCAGTCTCACTTCCCTCATCTTGTCAACCACGGAGGCCACTCCTACCTTGTTCCGAATATCTTCGTTCCTAACCATAACTCTTCTAGTGTTGCCCACACATCCATCTCAACATCCTCATTTTCGCTACTTTCGTTTTTTGAGCGCGAGAGTTATTGATTGACCAACATTTCGCCCCATACGACATAGTTGGTCTAACAATTGCTTTATAGAACTTATCCTTAAGTTTTGGTGGCACCTTCTTAGCACACAAGACAACTGATACGAACTTCCATTTCACCTATCCCGCTCCAATACGATGTGTGACATCATCATCAATCTCCCCATTTCCTTGATTATTGACCCCGGATACTTAAAAGTTATCTCTCTTGGGGATGGCTTGTGTATCAATACTCACTTCTACATCTGCCTCTTGCGTCACGTCACTAATCTTGCACTTCAAGTACTTCATTTTGGTCTTGCTCAACCTAAAACCTTTGGATTCCAGGGTCTATCTTCAAACGTCCAGCCTATCGTTAACAACCATGTGTCTCGGCAATCAATACTATGTCATCCTCAAATAGCATACACCATGGCATCCCCTTGGATATGCTGCTCAATTCATCCATCACCAAAGCAAATAAAAAATAGGCTAAGAGCTGATACCTGGTGCACCTCCATCACTACTTGGAAGTGCTCCGAGTCTCTTCCAATTGCTCTTACTCAGGTCTTGGCTTCATCGTACATGTCCGTAATTGCCCTAATGTATGCCACCTGTACACCTCTAGCCTCCAAACATTCCATAGAACCTCCCTCGGAACTTTGTCGTATGTTTTTTTAGGTCAATAGACGGATAAATAGAACATGAAATGAATAAATAGAAGAGGAAAAACTAAATTGGAGTGAGTGATTGGAAAGACAAAGAGAAAGGTCTTACAAGAAACAGCACTACTCAAAGGTCCATCTTTTGCGGTGCGGACAAGATTTTAGTACAGTAAGCTGATGCTGTGTGGTCTTTCTCCAATGTACTCGCCAGAGTTACCCGGCAACTTCTTTTTTTGAAGCAAAGGAACGTCTCTGTATAATATCAAGGCTTCTGATATCTTTCATGTCGAGAGAAGTGATATTAATTTGCTGCTGAGATGTTATATAGTAGCTTTGTGGGCAAAATTATATTATGAAGAAAGTGCACATGAACTTTTCAATGTTGCACGAGACGTACATCTGGTTGAAGCGGCCTTGAAATATATTATCATTCATAGGAATCTGTCTCTGGGATTGTCCATGCTCAAGAATTACACCACAATATCGAGTGGACAAGAAATGTGATGCTTTGAAGTAATTCAATAGGAGTTAACCATGCGTTTGAATGCAAAAATATAGAAGGCACAAAAGGACTATGTTTAGGACGTTAATTTGGTCCTTTTTTGAGAGGTGGCAACCATCAATTTTGTTTTGTTTTGGATAAGGTAAAGTATTTTATTTAATAAAGTACCAAGATGGTACAGAAAAGTACATGAAAGAAGGCTCAAAGACAGCCTATTACAATTTCCTCCCTAGCATCTGTAGAAGGTCCAAGTTTCATTCCGCGTTTTCCAATATGCTACGCTTACACCAAAAAAACAAATTATGTAGACATTTGTTCTTAACTCTAGAGATATGGCTTCCTTGTCCTTCAAAACATGACTTGTTTCCTTCCAATCATAACGCCTAAAAGATGGATGATTCTTAAAACTGCTGTTCCCTTTTTGCTATACTTTGCTCTGCCAGCTCTCCAAGTTACACCGTGAGCATATTGTAACTGTGTGAAAGATTATATAAAGGCAATTCAGGAGTGGGTGAAAATTAGTGATTATGCACTTTGGAATAGGTAAACATTACAGTGCCCATTTCTTACTTAATTTTCCACCTCTAAGTGGTGATCAGGCAGATAATTTGATGAAACTAAGCAAACGAAACAAATAGAAAAACAATCAAGCGGGACCACCCAAAAATGTAATTCTTCTATACCACGTCGATACCATTTTATACTAACTTGTTTCCTACTTTCATGGAAAAGTTTGTGATTTGGGAGCCAGAGTTATAAGAGGATTTGTCATTGTTACTTATTAAAGAGAAAAAAAAAGGAGATGATCTTCTCATTATAATGATGCATAGTTTTATTTTCTTATTCTGATGTTTGAACAGATAAGTTAGCTGAACAGTTCTTTAGGTTATCCACAATTATATTTAGGGCATTCTACGAAACTAGCTATTACTGAACTGTTGCGCCACTATTCTGTGATCCCGCTTTGTAGTGGCTGGGCACGCATTTTGCATTTCTATGCTTCCATGATGATTTACATGCATGTTAAAGATAAACTTAGATGTACAAAAGGTACTGTTCTATGCTAAAAAAAAATCTCCCATGGCTTTATGCCTTGTCTTTAGGGTTGTATATTTTTCTACCTGAAATGGGATCATTTTAATGTCCTGAGCAGCCATTTCAAAACTCTATGTAAACTTCTTTTCAACTTGTGAAATTTTTTATTGTAACAGCAAGTGTTTGATAAAGACCGTTTCAAGGCCGATGACAAAATGGGAAATGCTCATCTCAGCCTTCAGCCTTTAGCTGCTTCTGCTAGATTGAGAAAGATTCTTGGGATTGCCAGTGAAGGGACAACACTGAGGAAGGTTATCCCAGAGAGCGATAACTGTCTAGCAGCAGACAGCAGTATCAATTGGGTGAATGGTGAAGTTGTGCAAGATGTTTGGTTGAGGCTCTGTGATGTGGAGTCTGGGGATATAGAATTGAAGATCAAATTGATCAACCTTCCCTCTGCAGCTCCCTCCAAGTAAGACAGCAATTGAACTGTTGAAGTTAGGGTTGTTTGAGCTGTAGAAAAGATACTTTCCTGTTGTAGCTGGAAAAAGATGTCAAAGATTTAGCATGTGTTTAGTGTGTGATATGTCCAGTAGCAGAGCCAGAGCTTGTAGCTTCTGTTGGAACTCAAATGTCCATATCTGTAGAATGTACTCGAGAACTAGTTGCGCTCAAGCTAACTCTTCGTCAGAACGTTACTTCTCCTAGTCCTTTACAATAGCTAACGGCAGCCAGATAGAATCAAATCCATTTCTGTGTGCGCTCAGACTGATTTGGTTCACTTCTTGAAATAGGTTTTGCTATTCTCCATTTCATATATGCTCTGTATTTCAATAGCATCAGAAGTAGTCAAGGTCATGAAAAATGGTTAAAGGGTTTCATATATGCTCTGTATTTCAATAGCATCGGGAAGGGGTACCTTATCACTTGAAGACCAGCGTATGCATTTAATCCTTGTAGCAGAAGTAGCTCAAAGTAACAACAATATAAAACAAGAAGATAAGTGATATAATAATAGAAAAAGAGGTAACTTTCTTATTTCATCAAGTGTTCAAGTGTATCTCATATCACATTTCATGCTTCTATTTATACTATTACATAGAAGGTTACAAGTTGTCTCAAACATGACACTAACAATTGAGATCATAGGGAGGGTTACGGAGGCATGGGAGTTACATCATGGGTGAAAGTAGTGGGAGTAGTGGACATTCAACCCAACATGTTAGCCATTTTGGCGAATAGCTTTGAACTCAACAAGTTTCTTTGAGACTTACTACAATACAATGCATTATTAATAGTTAATATTGTTCGTCCGGGTAGTAATGAGGTCGCTCTTCCACATCCCTCAATTAACTTTGTACTACCAGATATTGTATTAATATAGACCTTTTTTTTATAACCAAATAAGAGAAATTTCTTCTCTTAATATTGTGCGAGTTGCAGTACTATCCAAAAATCATAGATCTTCGTTACTCATCTTGGATAAAATTGAAGACTGGAGAATTTTATTTTCTTCATAAAAAATAAAAGTACACCATAAGAAACACGAAAAAACTAACACCACCACCACCAACAACATATAAGACAACTTAAGTACTATTTGAAAATAAAAACAACTTTAGAACGAGAAAAAAAATACTGAAAATAAAATAACAACATAATTGCATGCCACAGTAAAATGATCTAACTTTAGTTTTGATCACCAAAAAAGTCTTCAACTTCCAAATGAGTAAGATCATCGAGGCCTTCAAAATCATCATTCGAAACATAATTTGCATCGACATTATCATCATTTTTGTTTGAAGACCCTGCCTCAAAATCATTTTTTAAGGTCAAGTGAGTAGTCCACCGGGGCATTAGCAGAAGATGCTCCAACATTATTTGCCTTTATTTTGATGGAGTTTTGATAAATCCTGACAAAATGCTCAGGCGCACGACATTCAATTTTCCAGCGACCTTTCGTGCCACATTGGTGGTAGTTACCGCTTTTGCCTCTTGAAGGATTATTTTGAGAACCCATATTGTTCTCTCGTTTGCCATGACCACCAGGATGATGATTGTTACACCGTCTCTTTTCATTGCCATGCCCATGTACATTCATATGTTCATGATAATTATTCTGTCTTTTTCCCGACTTATCACGCTTCGCTACCATATTCGCTTCAGGAATTGGAGTTGACTCTGTGAGACGGGTTTCATGATTTTTCATTAAAAGGGTATTATGTTGCTCAACCACTGGAAGTCATGAGATCAATTCAAAATACTTTTTAAAATTTTTTTCACTGTATCACTGCTGTACTACCATATTCGAGGCATAAAAAGTCGTAAGAGTCTTTTCCAACAAATTCTCATCATTCATAACATCCCGACATAATTTTAATTGGAAAGTTATTCGAAATACAACAACGTTATACTCACTTACGATCTTAAAATCTTGCAGTCGTAAGTGCATCCACTCATATCGAGCCCTTGGCAATACTACTGGTAATTCTTTCCAAAAATGTCAAGTGCCACAAACTCAAGCTTTGACAAATTCGACATAGTGAAATATCAAAGTAAATAAAAAAATTAGAAATCATTAGGATAAAAGCGTAAAGAAACGATTGACATAGTATCAATTTTTTGATCTATATACACTAAAGTGATAATTTCGTAGAAAAGAATACCATTTTTTAATTCAAATTATTAATATATCGTTGATGATAACTAGAACAAAAATATCTTCTAACTTTTAACACAATTTCAATTGTCGAACAACATAAAACAAGTATTCTTCTCTCATTTCATTCTATTAACATGAAAATATAGCAACTTTCGCGTGACAATCATGTAAACAACTTAAATTGAAGAAACATAAAATTCTCTACTTTTACACATGTTCAGAGATATGAGAATTATAAAACTGCATATTAAAGACAAAATCATGAATCAAAATATACAACGAAGAAAACTGAATGAACAAACATACTTGAACAATGAAATGAGCTCAACTTCGTGGTAATATCGTGTTAAAAAATGCAGTTCAAAGTAACAAAAGAAGAAGATAAGTAATAGAATAAGAGAAGAAGAGATAACTTTCTTATTTCATCAAGTGTTCAAGTGTTCAAGTGTTACCCGTATCACATTTCATGCCTCTATTTATTCTATTAACATTAAATTTAATTGCACTTTTTATAACCTTTGTATTCGGCAATATTTTAGTTGTCCTAAACACGTCTTCTTCTTCTTTTTTTTTGCCATTTTTTTTTCTATCCTTAAGAATTAGAATATTCTGTAACATAATTTATATTTGATAAATTTGTTAACAAATATTTTCCATTTTTCCAATTGAATCTGGCACCAACGTAGATTCTATCTTCTTATACAGAAAAAGCACCAACTCATCAACATAAATAGTTAAAGGCCTTGTTATATAAGAGAGATTTATGAGAAGAATACTAACCAACCTATCTTGAGAAGATGGTGAAAAAAATAAGAACTACTTAAAGAAGAAAAAATAAGAAATTTATCCACTATTTATTTAATTACTATTATACAAAGGAAGAAAATTATGATATCAGTAAGATCTAGATGTTCATGAAAATTTGAACAATCATTTTACTATTCAATTTAAATAGTACTATTAGATATAATCATAGAGTAACTAACTCATAATTAAGGTAACATGAGGTAGGGGTGGACGTTCGGGCAATTTGGATTAAATATGAGAATTGAATTTTTTATTTTCGGATTGAAGAAATGACAATCCAAATCCAACCCAAATAAGTTCGGATTGGACTTTTTATGTTAGGTTTCGGAGTAATCGGTTTGGATATTATAGATTTTCGATTTTGAGCGTATAAATTGAGATGTGTGTACATTTTACAAAAATAAATATCCAAATGAAGTACTTATGTTAAATTGCCTGAAAAGTTCCTCATTGTTGCCGCAATCATCGAAATAAAGTATTCAAGGAATGAAATTATTATTAAAAAATACAAACTGAGACAATAATATTGCCGATAAGAAATAGCAATAGTAAAATCATGTCAAAATAGAAAGTATTCTGACAATAACTAAGTAATTAATATTGAATATGTGAGATAATATATAATGGGTAGGGTATTGAACTTATTACTATTGGTATATGGATAACAGACCAAAAATAAAGTATAAAATTTCTGAATTTTCGGATATCCAAAAATCCAAACTACTAAATCCAATTCGAAATCCTAAAGTTTTAAGAATTAAATTCAAAATCCAATCCGTAATCCGAAAATTCAAACCAAAAATCCAAAAATACGAATTTCGGTTTGAATTTCAAATTTTGCCCAACTATGCTCGCCCCTACGCGTAGGCATGTGTTTAGAATTTAAAGAACAACTAAGACGTCCTTTTTCCTTTGAACATACTCAAATTCTTTGTCCATTTTTATTGTTTGAATATTAAAAAATAATCAAATTATAATCCTTTTTAAATGTAAAATCTATTTTAAACGATGAAAAGATTGATTAATAGTTTGTATAAAGGAATATGAATAGGAAAATGACGCAATATATACAATGGGTCCCGAGTAAAAGTACTTTAGAAAGAAAGTATATGTAGTATAAAATAACGATCGAGCTAAAACTTTATAAGAACGGTTAATAATAATTGTGTTTGGATGCCTATGTGATTAAAAAGGTATGAATATAATAGCGTGGATCAAACTCCTAACTATATATCAACCACTTTGAAACTTGTAATTTTTTATTAATTTTCTTATTATAACGCAAATACATCTCTTGAATACCTTTATATTATTTTTAAAAACCTATTTCTATTAACATGAAGAACACGCGCAATGCGTGTACGCTAAGACTAGTATAATTAAAAGCCAAAGAAAAAGGCACCACATTAAGCCAAGTGGCAGCCTAGAAAAAATCACATGGCATAAGTAGTTAATAATTAGTCATTTAGTTAATAGCTAGTTATTGATTATTGTTTTTGAATTAAAATATCTATAAAATAATAAAATAAAATATTTTATAATAAAATCAAAAATTTAAAAAATTGTCCATTTCAAATTTTAAAAAAAAAAGTCCATTTGTTGACTCCATCTGAGACGAAATACCTTCTAAATTCAAGTAAAGATAAATTTTTATCGCATTATTCTTTTATCATTATTATAAGTCAAGACTAGTCTCTATCTTATATGGGACTTTTAAAATAAAACTCATGTTTATAAATGAACCACTGTATGATTTTCATCACGAAGTACACGTAAGAAAATCTAGAAGATTGTAAGATTTTTTAGATTCATTTAATTAATTTATATTTAAATTAATTTAAGATTGTAAGATTTTATAATGTATTCTTATTCATTTTAAATTAATTTATATTTTCAAATTATTAATTGTGATATTTGAGTATCATCTAAAAGTTATTTCATGATTATATAAATCGTTTAATTTAATTATATTAAACTATTACAATAAGGTAGATAACATGATAATTATAATTTTATTAAAACGTATGATGCAACTGCTCAAATAAATTAGATCATACGTTGATAGGACTAATATTCTTTAATAATATTCGCGCATGGCGCGATCTAATACTTAGTAATAAGCAGTGAAAGGTTATTTATATCATAGGTAAAAGTAACATTCACATTTACTAATAGTATGTTTTTGTGGTTAACTTGTGGTATAGGATAAAGGATGCCTCATTACATCCAAACGAGATCAGAGTTGCAAGTCTGTGAATCTGGAATATCGATAGTTAGTTATATATATATTTATATATTCAACAAGTTAATGCTCAACTAAGAAAATTCCCAATTACTGTGCCATGAGCCGTACATTTTCTGAAGGTTGTCGTTTCTGCGGCCATTTCTCCTCAACTACCATCTGTATGGTGAGCAATGAAGCCATTCTTTTTGCGCTTCTTCTGTAAATACCTCTAAAAATTGTTGGAAGGGAAGTACTGTGTCCAACAAATAATTAAAAGAAAAAAAAACAAGATCTCAAACCTCGTATATTCCTAAAAGTAAAACGGCTGCTTTATGCCATTGCATGATGCAATAAAACACTTTTAGATATATGAACCTCCCTCCTGATCCTAACCATCTTCGTCTTTCTCTTTTTTGTGATTCTTCGTTTTCTTACCGCTATCGTTTCTCTTCCCAACACGGAGGATTCAAGACAAGGACCTGAAGTTGCAGCTTTGAGTTCTACCACACATCTTACGTATATATAACACAAAGGCATCTCGACATTATTGAGATACCTATGATAAAACATTAGCCATAAGGCAGTCTGTTGGATCCTGACATCTCCTTCTTTTTAACGAAGAAGGAGAAGAAGCGAGCCACTTGCTAACCTGTCAGGTTCATTTTTACCTTTTCTATATTCCATCTTTTAGTTATATCTGATTTATTGCATTCCTGCAATGTGAATATAACGATCTCATGGTTACAATTATTATATGTCGTATATTGGTTCTAGATGATGAGGGAGGGGGGGTTTTGGTTTGGATCACAAAACGTGATGACACGGGTCAGATTGTCAAACTTGTTTTCGATGGTTTTATGGTGCATTAGTCTTAAAACTTGGAAACTCATAATTCATTTAACATGCCATGGTATGTATGTTTGATCTTTTGCAGGATTCAGCAGGAGGAATTACAATGTTGAGAAACCGGCGGCAAAATGGGTCAGGCTCTCCAAGATCTACAACGTCGAGTCCAACAGGTTCGCCGAGAATAATAGTAACTCGAAGCATAGGTGGTTCCCCTAGAAGCGAGGTGGGAGAGATTGATACGAGATCACCTTTCCAATCCGTCAGAGCTGCTGTTAGTTTGTTTGGCGAAGCTGGTACCGGTTCCTCCCCCAAGGCTAAGCCTCTTGCCTTTAAGAAATCAAAAACCGCTGAAGAGGTAGGTATGCGATAACACGTCTGGGAGTAATAAAGTCATTCTCACATATGCTAATAAATAACACGTGACTTGATTGTGGTTTTATAGAAGGAGAGTCAGCTTAACTTGGCCCTCAGAGAACTTGATAGCCTCAAACAACAGATAAGAAGCACAGAAACTACAAAAGGTCATGTTCTCCTTGAGCTGGAAAATGCCAAGACAACTCTGCAGGAACTCACAAGCCAGCTCGAAACGTTATGCAATTCAAAGCAAGCAGCCATTGAGGCAACCGAAGCTGCAAAGGCACGAGCCAGACAACTCCAAGATGAGAAATCCAACAGTGAGCTAGATGAGCATCGATATCTGCTTGTTGCAAATAAAGAACAATCTCTTCTTCGGACAGCTAAGGAGGAAGCAGAGAAGAAAATCAGGGACGAAAATCTAGTGGAGAAGCTCGAGGAAACTAATAAGGCGATTGAAAGCTTGCAGGAACAACTCAACAATGTCCGTGCCTCGGATTTGGATTCTTATGCCAAAGCAAGTTCAGAGCTTGATCGTACTAAAAAGGTATTTCAAGAGATAGTAGACGAAGAAAGGTCGTTCAGAAGCCTGGTGGATTCCCTTCAAGCAGAATTAGATAGCTTCAAGGGCCATAACTCTCAACTTAAAAAGAAGGCAGATGAAGCAGAAGCCCTTGCTGAGAACTTGCGGTTAGATCTTGATAACAGCAAGAAAGAGCTTGAAGCGAAAACGCCAAAGGGAGATATCCAACAGTTCACTTCCGAGGCTGTTCATTTTCTACAGGAAGCAGAAGAGATGAAGAAGAAGGCGGAATTACTCAGACAAGAAGCTGTAACAGCTCGAGCTGAAGCCAAGGAAGCAGAGGAAAGACTGAAAGTTGAAGCTGCAGAGACGCTCGCAAGTGATCAGATTCACAATTCATCCATAACAGAAGACGCTTCTGATCTGATAAGCCCAGAGTCTAACAGAATAATCAAATTGGCAGTTGAGAAATACAAAGCTTTAAGCAAAAAAGTGGAAGAAATCAGAAATGAGGCTGACATAAAGGTTGCTACTGCTATGGCTCAAGTAGAGACCATTACTGCCAATGGAAAGGAAGCACTCGTGAAAGTGGAGGCAGGTCTGAAAGAGAAGCGGGACATAGAAGTTGCAATCAAGGAAGCTTTAAAGGCAGCAGAGATGGCTGAGGCAGCCAAAAAGGTCGTTGAGGGACAACTGAAGAAAAAAACATCAAAAGCAATAAAATCACGTAGCTGGAGAATCTTCTAATAGAAAGGAAGTGACAGTTTTGTGATCATCCATGCACAATATGAGAACCAGAATTCAAGTTGAGAACCTTTCTTTTTTGATAAACAAGTCTAAGATTTTATTAATATGGCAAAAGGCGCACCGACTGATTGCTTGTACATAACTGAGAGATACAAAAAGCGAATTTCCTACCCTCCCATATGGGACATTTGTTTTGTTTATGCTGCATTTCTGTTACTTTAACCAATTTGTTTGCACTGAAACTATGAATAAAATGTTAAAGCAGCGTCCTATTCTCTTTGCTTCAGTTAGTATGATGCCTTTAGCTAAACAACAACACACAACAACAACAACAACAACCCAGTATAATCCCACAAGTGGGGTCTGGGGAGGGTAGTGTGTACACAGACCTTACCCCTGCCCTAGGGTAGAGAGGCTGTTTCCAATAGTCCCTCGACATCCTTCCCTCCAAGAACTCCCCACCTTGCTCTTGGGGTGACTCGAACTCACAACCTCTTGGTTGGAAGTGGAGAGTGCTTACCATCAGAGCAACCCACCTTGTCAAACTAACTTTAGCTAAACTAACTTAGTAATCTTCATTGTTCCCATCAATATACCAAAGACCGCTTACAAATTAGTCCGGTCCTGTCATATTTCACAATTGCATAAACCAAAAAAAATAGATCCTTGCGGATCATCAACCAGCTTTAAGGATTAATTGAACATTATTGCTATAATACCAATACATAGTATATAGAAGGACCAACATCAGAGACGGATAAACATTTATTAATACATGTGATAACGAATAGTATCTCCTACAAGAGCTCAAGCAACATATACCTCTATGTACATCTAATATATATAACAATTATAAATGTCAATCACGTATCCCCTATACTTGGTGGTTTTATGTTGAAGACGCACCTCGTGCAACTAGAATACATAAAATTTGAGGCTACTAATTAGAAGAAAGCCCTCTGTTGACTGCATGAGCTATTAATAAGTATACTTACTTGAGGATCCAGAACTGTTAGCTGGTAAAGTGCATAATGGCCAAAACTCTTATTTTAGGATGTTATCGGACCAAAACTTTCTATACTCGATGATCATCAATATTAAGTTCATCTAACGACTGAACGAGCCCATTCTGATTTTCAAATTTTTGAAATTCTGATGCCAATGTCTGAACAAACTCAGTCCCCTCTGTGACCTCATCAGGAAAATTCACATGAACAGAGCCCTGTTTAATAGGCCTAACAGGTTTACGAAGCAAAGCCTGCTGCTTTATGTAATTGTAAAGTTGCTGGTGAAATGGATGATCCAAGGAATAACAATTTTGATTCGAGCTGCCTGAGTATTTGGAAGATCCAGAACCTTCTCTCCGGCAAAAATGGGGGAGTGAGGAATAGTCCATGATCTACACATGTTACCAGAAAAAACGGTTAGATCTTTCAACAACTCCGAGAATAAGTAATACAAGATAACCTTCTCAAATAGATCACTGAAACCAGATGTTGTTTATCCAAGTGGCACACTCATAACCATGAACTATACTACAGACTAAGGAACCATAGGGGTATATTTAGGACAAGTGGCAATTTTTTCCTAGTTACAACTGATCAGTGTTGCTTGTATCTCTAAATCAGTGTCTGGATGGCTATACCATTTTCTATAAGATGGGAAGTCTGAATAGCTGCTTTCTTTATTAGTTCTCCACCAATTTTCTATAGCCAAAATGTAGCTACATCCTCCTAGAAGAAGATGACAACTTAACAATGGTAAAAAAAACAGCTACCTTCAATAAATCATCCTGTCCACAACCTGATAAAACCTGAACCTTTTTTCTTGTCCTCTCCTGCAGCAGAGGCTTGACGACCTAATGAAATCATATGTTACAGCAGATTAGAGAATTTTGTTATTCAAAACATGTAATCTCTACTAAATTTGTAAGAAATAAAAGATAAAAGAGTATACTGAAAAAGAAAAAGACATAAATAAGAGACAAACCTTCCAACAAGCTGAAAAGATATATGGAGCATTCACAATGTAGTATGTAACTACCTTCTCCGGGTAATTTAGGTCATCAATGGAGGAAATTATAGTCAACAGCTGAACAAAGGAAATAACATTAAGTCAATATATTTTGGTCCAAATATTAACAGCAGTGTCTCCAAGGTAATTCTCAAATAAGTATATGTATCTGTCTATATGGTTTAGACATAGTCTTGTAACTACATATTCTTCTGAAAAAACAAATATTCTTGTTCTTTGCTCTAGCCGGAAAGTTCTCTAAGAACTGAAAAAAAACTAATAGTGAAATCTTCGAGATCAACAATCAGCAACTTTTGGTATTTTCCCACAATCTCATTAATCTGGAATATACCTTTATTTGGTTTAGAGCTGAAAGTTTCAAGCCGGTCATGTCTAAAACCTTCAGACATTTGCCTATGTGTTTCCCATACTTCTTACTTGCAGCAGGCTGTGACAGATGAACCAACTTAGTAAAATACAAGGGATTATAAGAACACACACACAAAGGAAGGGATTTTTGAATCCTTTTTACCAAAATCACGCGATCTCGATATTCATTAATCTGAATGTGCGATTGGACGTAATAATGGACCTGAAATGAAGAGCTCTTGTTACTTCTTTTATCAGCAGAACTATAGTTACTATAATGAAAGAGTCAAAAAAAGGAAACCCCAAGAGTTCCAAGCATAAAAACCTCCCTCCCCAGGATAAAACAAGTAAGACAATGAACTGAGAACTATATAACCAAAGCTAAAGAAAAACGTCTTACCGGAGGCATGAAATTTTGCAGAAATTTCAAGTCATGTCCATGAAGTGACAAGCCAGTACAATTTTTATTATAGACATACCGGGGGCATGATTGATATGTCAAATGTTAATTAAGGCATCCACCAAACTATTTCACTAATGCAACGTGTAAAATTATAATTGCCTCATGGAACTAACTATCATGAAAATCTGATCCTAATTCGACATAAGTGATTTTTAAATTATATTGCGCAAGAAATTGAATGTTGAGGTTCATACACGAGATGGGGGATTATTTGATATATTTTTTGAAAATTATGATTTAGACAATTATGAATACATGCAATTTTCTGGGTAGCTGTAGGCTATGCAAGAAAATTACATATATTAAATAAAATATCCTGTCCAATCTGTATTTCGTCCACCAACCTGTGGTACTTATGCTAGAGACAAGGGACACGTTAATCTTCAGAAACACATTTTGAACTTATTCGTCTACAAATAATATTCCCCCCTCTCCCCACTGCCCCCCCC